>JAHBCN010006304.1:0-49781 GCA_019359885.1 Listronotus oregonensis | reverse complement strand
AACGTATATTAAGTGTTGATAATTTTATTTATTGGTATAGTATAGTATATACAACTGTGCAAATTGCGTTTTGCGTGCACTTTTTTAAGACTCGTTTTACACTAAATTTTATATGAAATTGAGGTAAAAACTATTTTTAAAATTATGATTAAGATTTTCACGTAATTTTAAGCAATGTTCAAATTTTAAATTCAGAAAAGATCAAAAATATATTTTGGCTTTTTCTATAACCTTCCCTAGTTAGGACTATTTATTGACTCTTCAAAGACAAGTCTTAAGGTTCAAGAATTTATGAAAACGAACAAAGATTTGTTCGGTGTTTGGTGTTACCGTAAGTTGTGCAGTAAATATGAAAAAAACAAAAACATGCGTATATTACTTTAAAGCATAAAATACGAAGATCTTAAATGAAATATCTGTACCGATCTAAAAGTTGTTGCACTACTTAAAGGACTGCAGAGGGGCTTTAGCAAATATTGTCTAACATTATATCTTTAAGGGGATATTCTGGCCTAAAATTTTGAAAAACATTAAAAAGGGAATTAATATATTTTCAAAGTTTGGATATTCTAGAAAAGATCCCTAAAAGTATTTTTCCAAATTTTAATTATTTACCGAGTTACAGCGATTTTGATGACGCGGAGATTCTATTAGAATAAATCGAACAATAAGGGTTTTTCTCGAAACTACTTATTTTAAGCTGGCGTGCAAGAAATCTCCAATTTTAGTAAACCGATTTATTTAAAATTTTGTGAAAAAAAATCAAATGGCTGCCATTTTGTGATTTTTTTTTACTTCTTCGAGCTTGAGGAGATAGCAACATCTTCACTGATTAAGAATCCGTTTATTTCAGATGACCAGAAATGTTGAAATCCTACACGCCTTTTTTTTGGACCCCCCAATTTACCAGACGACAAGTTTTTGAGTTTTTATTTTTTTTTACTTTTAAATTTTTTTGTGTATTTCTGATATACAAATAAACAAGCAATAAAAAATATGCAAATTCATGCCTCTAGACCAGAATATCTCCCTAAAGAATGGCCTTTACGTGAAAACATTGTGCCGATCCGAAAAACGTCCCTAGTGAACCCTTAGTAGAACAGTACAAAATGTATTTAGTATTTTAAAAACAACTAGTATGTTGTTTTTAAAATACTCTAATAGTCCAGTAAATGAAAGGACAAAGCTGTAAATAAATCTGTACAGTTTTCCCTTGTGGCGCAATTCTTAGGTCTTCGGGGATGCTTTCGAGCGAAAAAAAGTTTTTTAACAGGTGGGAAAGGGCTGAAAATGGCCTCTCAAGGCCCGAAAAATGGGTTTCCCGCTAATATCTGCCAAAATATGCAAATAGGAAAATTTTTGTTTAGACAAAAAATAAAGATCGCCTTGTGATCTACAAAAATGGTCCTTATATATTTTTCTAAAAATCGATAGTTTTCAAAATAACGGGAACCAAAAGTCCCCTCATTTATCTACCGCTAGAGTGCCGCCATCTTCATGGATTCACTTATAAGCGGGCGGACGAATTGTTCCATTACTCGGGCAATAATGTACATTTTTTAATCAGTTCATCGAAATGGGAAAACCGTACCTATCATTGCATATGAGTTTGGGTCCATTCTGATTTTTCTAGAATATTAAAAAAAGGGTTAAAGTTATTTTTCACAATATTTAGATGGTATTTCATTAATTTATTGATATTTTTGGAAAAAATGGTTTACTATTAACATTTATTTTTTATAATGAGACTTTAGCAAGTGTTCAATGATCCCAGAAAATTTCCTTCGCCATCTTTCTTGCGTTTTGAAAAAAAAAATTGTTTTGCCCAGCTGCATTTGTTAGCCGTTTCCGGACTTCTAGAAAATCTGTATGTTATGGATTTTTCGACGGTCGTTTTTGCGAAAAATATTGGTGTTGCGAAAAAAATGGTAAGGACCATTTTTGTAGATTTCGGGTTGATCTTTATTTTTTGTCCAAACAAAAATTCTCTAGTTTGCATATTTTGGTAGATATTCGCGGGAAACTCATTTTTGGTACTTTGGGAGGCCATTTTCAGCGGGTTCCCACGTCGGAATCGTGATAAACTTTTTCTCGCTCGAAAGCATCCGCGAAGACCTAAGAATTGCGCCACAAATGAAAACTGTACAGATTTATTTACAGCTTTGGATACTTTCAGGTCTTCAGTTACTGGACTAAAATAGACAATCAACATTTAAGTATGTTATTATGTCAACTTACTAATTGGCTACAAAACAAGATTAACCTTATACTCTAGTCTTGTTGTAAAACTGTTTAGGTAAACGGAATTTAGGTTATTATTAACAAGTGTTATTATTTATCAAATATTTTTTTCAACAAAAACCCAGACACATCTTTATTTCTATTTTAAAGGAGCATTAAGTTTTTTTATTTGAAAATTGGTTACTTTTGTGGACACGCAGAAGTATAATAAATAAAAAAGCTTTATATTACATGCAAAATTTTGCACGAAATATAAAGCTTTTCTACTTATTATTTTTATTTATTTCTAGGTTAGTTTGAATTATTAAGAAAAATTATTAGATTAATAAAACAGAAATCAAACAGAACCCACCTGAAGGAACTAAAAACTTCCATATCATTTTATCTGATAATATATATATATATATATATATATATATATATATATATATATATATATATATATATATATATATATATATATATGTTATATATATGGTAATAAGGAACAATAATAGACAATAATATTTTTAAAGCTTTAATAAAGCTTTTAAGTTGTGACAAACCATAATGTTTCTTCTTTGTGGAAAATTGTACCGGATTTCCCAAAAAACCTTCCTTGTAATAAAAGTCCCAATTATTTAATATTGCTTTATTTAAGACAATCTGCATAACAGACAGCCAGACGTCACTAGGGGCACTAGCAAACCCCAAGGTAACGTCCAACCTGACATGGGCATGCCAATAAGAACTGGAAGTCCCGGGAGAAAGCAACAGGGTACCAAGAGATTCGGGAATAAAAGGCAACGAAAAAGCGGATAATTGAAGGGCCCATCCGAAAGAACGAAGAAAGAACTACTCAAATAAAGTAGGAAAAGACTATGCATAATAGTGGGCTGTTAAAAGGGTACGATAACCTAAGAGGACACCTACACAAGATAGGCTCATACAATGGGAACAAAAGTTGCATAATGTGCGACGAGGGAGAAAAAACAGCCTACCATATCCTGTGCTAATGTAAAGCGTTGAATCACAAAAGGCAGGCATTATTTGGGCAACCAAAAATAAGCCCACAGGAATATATCAACCAACAAGTCTCGGGGTTACACAGATTTGTAGAAGAAACAAGACTAATGAAAGAATTGGTACAAAAGAAAATGGAAATTAGGCACAAAAAGCCCAGGATGTTGCGCTGCCTCCAGTAATAGACAAGACGGCTTCTAGGAAAAAAAATTAGGACAAAACCAATAATAAAAATAGTAGAAAAAATATTTAGAAAACTAAAATCAGTATATATGTGTAAATATAAATTTAGCATCTACCAATAATTTTAAAAATTCCGACATTATTGACAAAATAATTTACTAAATTCTGTAAAATTAAACACTAACTCGTTATTTTTAATATATTTAGAAAATTTCCACACACACACAAATATGGATCGCACACCATCTCTGACCATTACAGTTGAGATGTAAAAAATATACTTAAAATATATTTGACTGACATATGTTGTACCTACATATCCAGTAAGTAAACTACTTTTTTATTAAAACATACAAAAGCAATACAACGACTTGTTTCTTTTACCAATATGATATACGACAAGTAAGACCTAGAAACAAAGTATTAAATATTATAAGGTGCTTAGTCCCTATCTAATATGTATATCTAAAATATAAACGAATACAACAGCTGCTATCTATGGTACAAGCTGCCAATATTAACCTACTTTCACTTGCAATGTTACAAACCTAATAGACTACTTGCAGTAATATAAAATAAATACAATATATTGAAAACGATCAAAACATGACCAAAAACCATTTTAAGAAAAATTTCCTGTATTTTTTGTTTATAAATTTAAGTAGATTCTACAAATAAATACTTATAAAATGATCTAAGGTCACCATAACTGGTTTTATTAGAATTTCGGTTAAGCAAATAAAACAATGTTGCTAAAGAGCAGCATAGGAATTGGCAAAGCAGTAAACCTAGATTTTGCATATTATTACACTCAATTGCAGTTCTGTTGCTAAAGGCGATCTTGGACCCACCTACGCTCCATGTGTATTGTAAGATTCTATTCTTTGTTGTCCTGGATGGCCCTAGTGTAATTGTTTTCGAATTTTTTTACGAAACTTTTTGGAAACAATTCCCCTGTTTTAACACATCAAACAATATTTGACTGACTAGTGTGAATTTTTCGTGCATAATATTCCGAAACTTCTTCGTTAATATCTTTTTTGTTTAATGGCCAGCCATTTTAAATAAAATTTATAACTTGTTTAAGAACTACATCTTTTTGAGTTTCCTCATTTATTATTTTGAAATTAATCAAAAGAAACTCTTAACACTTCATTAAAAACGTGACAAATTTCTGTTTTAACAAAAACTGATGCTATTACATATTCTTCGTCATCTACATTATTAGTATTAATTAATGGAGATAGTATATCCAAATTCAGTAGTTTTTGTATATTCAGTTTTAAAATTGTATGCCCTTAAAATTAGCATCCATCACTGCAATCGGTTTGCTGTGTAACCAGGAATACCTTTATTTGGCCCAAAAACAGCTAACAGAGTTTTGTGGTCGGTCTGTAAAATGAAAAATCTCCCAAATCATTTTATGAAACTTTGTTACAACAAACACCAATAATATTGCCTCTTTTTTGACCAGACTGTACTTTTTTCTGCCTTTGGTAATGTTCTTGATGCGTGATAAACTGCTTGTATTGTACTATCTTCAAATCTGTGTAAAATACAAGAACCTTTGCTCAAACTGCTGGCATCTTTAGCAACAATATTTTTTGTTTCGGGTTATAGTGCGTTAACAGCAATTTAAACAAAAGAATGTCTTTAAATTTATCAAAAGAAACATTGCTTGTTCCAGGCAAACCTGCTATTTTTCTTAAGTAATTCGTTAAAAGGATGACGCGAGAAAATGTCTCTTTATTTATTACTATCCGAGTAATACAGACACGTTATTTAATTTCAGATCACCAAAATAGACTTTTTAGTATACCCACTAAGTTTGTAGCCATCAAAAAACCTTATACTGGTAATGCAGGAATTCTCAACACAGGGTCGATAGTCTGGAACCAAGAAGCAGCTAATATATCATCACTCCGAAAGAAAAGTGAATTCCCGGCGGAAATAATTTTATGGCCAGCGAAGCTAGGTCAAATAAACATAAAAGTTAATAACTTTTATTAGAGATACCCCTAAAAGAATATTACATTATAAGACGTTCGAATCATATAACATGACTATGAGAATATCTTAGTTCGTTAAAGCAACTATCGTTACAAGTTCTATGTTCGTGTAACGATAGTTAGGTACAACTTAACAACCTATTGGGCCCGCAATGGTTAAGAAACAAAGAAGTTGATAAAATTTATTAAAAAAAGCTTTCGAGGTCAATAATGCTTTTATGTTAAATGTTTGCTGCATTATTCATCAAGACATAAAAGTGGTCGTCAAATAGTGAACTTCATTCATCACAGTCTGTTCCAAAAAGTTCTTAAGTTTTAGGACTTTATGATGACGTTACATTTTATGCAGAAGTAAGGTGGTCGACCCGTGCCAAAATGTTAAGAAGAGTTTTGACTTGCAGCACGAAATACAATTATTACCTGCAAGCTAATCAAAAAGAATCCCAAGTGGAAGACAAATGGTGGGTTGGCGAGCTTGTGTTCGAGGCGATAGCCACCTAAATGACGCTAATACTCATTTACAAAAAAGATCAAATAATAAATACCATGTGTGATTTTATGACTGCATTTCAAATGGGGCCTTTTGAAATAACAGTTAAGGCCAAAAAACTTTACTTACTTTAATGCATTGTCGTTGGAATCAGAGATAACGCAGAAGGCGTCGGATAAATACCTACACTTCCTGGATATCTTACGTAACCGTAAATTTAAAACCCAAAATTCCAGGATCTTAAAGACAGCATGTGTTTGTTTTTGTGTATTTGCAATTTCCTTAAAAAAATTAATTGTTTCTTGATGATGCGCGGCCCGGTAGCCAATATAATTTCTGAAACTTGGCCCGACTGCTGACAAGGTTGATAACAATGATAACCCATGGATTTAGGTTAGAATGGAGATGAACTAACTAATTTTAGTCGAGCGATTGTGTATATTTATACACCAATAGTACTGGATCCGAATTAGAGGCGATATTTATCCAACTGCTTACCTATTAAAAATAAATTATTTTGTATCAAATATGTAAATAAAAGAATCGCCAATCTCACTTTTCTTTAACCCTTGCCTAAACTATTCTTTAACCGAACGTTTGGCAAAAAAAAATAATGTTTTTTTATTTAATATAAAATCATATTTTTTTATTTGCCAAACCTTCGGCTCGATTCCAGCGTGCAATGCACGCATTGAACGCCCGGCTAAAGAGTCCCTGAAAAAGGTAAACTTTTAGCACGAAGTTTCGCATATTTTGTGGTGCTTAATTAGCTTATCTGGTTGTTCAAAAATATGAAAATTTAGTAAAAATAGTGCAGTGTCATTAAACTTCACTGAGATTTTACCTACATATTTTTAACATCTAAAAGTGGTCGTCGTGTGAATCAGAGCAGCAAAATTACGTAGAATTATCGTCTATTGTTTTCAAGAAATTTGTAGAATTGCTTACACTAACATTAAGTTTTATGGGAAAAATATGATTACGTACATTATTTTTGCGCGGTACTTTCATCATCATTACTTGTTAATAGTTCACCCACGGTGGATTAGTACATAGGCCTTAGGCCTTTGTAAAGTGTAAAATAAGATTTTTATTCATTTCTTTCAGTCATATATTTTAATTAGTGTCTTGATACTGCACCCGAAAATTTACCACACGACATCTCATCATGGACAATTCAGCACGACCAAATTCTGTCCCGGCAACACTTTTCATCACACCCCAATTTACCCCTTAGCCAATTCATCTCATCAATTTAAAAAAGTAATAGTATAATAAAAATTTACTGTCATTTATGCAATTTACTATCATTTGAAAACTTGGTAAAGGAAAATTTTTCTTTTGTATCAACTTCGAGGCGTTCAGACATTGAGTTTCCAGCCCCATATATTAAACACACATCCGAAAGTACTACCCAATGCGATCAAAACGCTAAATACAAATCAACTGTTCATACAAGAGGAAATGTAATAAATATTAAGCATCCTTCAGATCACACACATGATACTGATCTTTTAAAGCACTGGCTAGCAAAATCACTGCAAAAATAAAAGAACTGATGACCAATCCTGGTTGGTTTCGGTTAGTTTTGCTTCATATAACTAATATGATGAAATTGTGTGGGATGAATTGGCAAAGTAATGAAATAGAGTGTGATGAAGTGTCGTAGTGATAAAATGTTGATGTGCTGAGGTGTCCGTGATGAGATATCGCGAGATGGGATGTCGTGTGATGAAAATCAATTTTAATTAAATTAACATAATAAATAAGATCTTTTGCGTCTTACGAATAGCAGTAATTTTATTTTTTAATTCCCATTCATTTTGAAAAAACTGCATGTTTCTGTAACTATTATCTGGAGGAAGCTGTTAATATTTTTGAAAAAAAAGAACTTAATAGACATACAACATTTTAGTCAATTTTTTTCAGTAATATTACTTAAATGTTTTATTTTAATGGTAAAAGTTCTACAGTTAAAAAATAATAAATTATACTACGTGTCTAACCATATCAATGATACAATTTTTAACAATTATTTTCTACTGATTTTTTTTCTTATTTAATTTTTTTTTTATTTTAGGTTAGCTAGAGAAAAATTAATTTTAAGGTAAAACCTAGATTAAATTAGATTAAATTAGATTATTTGAGCGAAGATGGCAAAAATAACCTCCACCACTGCAACCTTACCAGGTTTATTGTGGTTTCTTCTATCGTTCTTTAGAGTACCTTGTCCAGGCCCAGCTTCTTAACTAGACTTGACACTGGCCACTCCATATATCTTGCCGGTTTTGGCTTTTCCTTACCAAGCCTAGTAAACCTAAGCCTACATAGTGCTTCGCAGTGGTACCACACATGTACGTTTCTTCAGCCTCCTGGCAGAACCTACACAGGCTATCCTTCACCAAGCCTATTTTTTCCAGGTGCTTGTTGAGTTTGCAATGTCCTGTTAGTTAACCAACCGTTTTTCTCACGACCTTACGACTGTGGGTCAGTAGGTCCGAGGTAAACTTGGCCGAGCAGGTCTTAATTAATAAACTGCTTTGCCTGTCGTTGTCTTGGTGTTTGTGACCACCAGCTTTGAAACTCTCTGTTTACCCAGCTCTTAATAGATGCTTTAAAAAGGCCTGCCGAGATTCCACAGAATGGCTCAGGGCCTATCATTTCCATGGCTGATCCTCTTTTGGCTAGGTCGTCGGCCTCTTCGTTACCTGGGTGCCCCTCGTGGCCTGGTACCCAGGCTACCGTAGGTAAAACCTAATTTACTTTTAAAATTCATCACCCGCTAGTAAAATTTTAAAAGATTGATTTAAATATTTATGGTTTCCTATCAAAAAGTAACATTTTAATATTTGCACAAGTTCTAACGGTAAAAATGTTACAAAATTTTGTAAAAGAATAAAAGGATATTGCAAGTGATCAAAATCTTCATTACCTTCGCCTTAACCTTAATAGCCTAAACAATGGCGAGGCGAGGATTAACATAAACCAGCCTAATAGGCGTTTATACGGTTAATAGTATATCTGATAAATATATTATTAAAATTTTAAATCAACAGAATAATTAAAACTTAAGGTTATGAGTTTGTTTGAATAAAAAAACTTAAAAATATAAATACCAGTATGTATCAAAATAATTAATACTTCTTTTGAAACATAGGTATAATAAATGTATTGTACAAAATCGTATCAATCTGTGTTTAAAAATAATTAATAAAATATTTTGAGAACAATTCGCTTTTGTTAATGCCAATGATAAATAAACGGAAATGATTTTTTATGTGTGTGAACGTATATCTCGGTACTCAGTCAACTGATGCGGCTTATTTATACTCCTTTTACAAAATACTGACAATTGACCATATTTAGTCTATATAAGCCCAGGTCTGGACGCATAGCCTAAAGGTGGATAAGAATAGATATTCCGTGGTATAGTTGGATGTCATAACCAAAACCTGTTATACCTAAATTGTAGAAATGCATTTTTGAGGACTGGGATGTAACTTGTTAAGGAAAATTTAATAGATTATTTTTGCTAGTGGCATTAGACACTTGTTAGGTGCAGCTGTATTTTAAGACTCTAGCTCAGTCTCATACAATAAAGCCTGCAGGCAGATTGCCTCGTAACAGAGTCATATAAAGACAAGACAAGACAAATATGTACCACAATTGACCATAGTAGTTTGATAAAAATATATGTATTATCTAGGCATACGGTGGTGTCCCAGGTCAATTCTGGCCTGACGCACGTATCATAACTGCCTTATCGTTTTACAAAAAGGTATGAGATTTGGTATGTAAATTCACATATGCTTTTTAATTACATGTGAAATAGTGGAAAATGTCAATTGAGTTATGTCAAATGGTTTCTGCAATATGAGTTTTTGAAAATCGCCTATGACTGACTGACTCACTGAGTGATCGAAATAATAGGGCATTTTTCGAGGTAGTAGAAATCTAAAATTTGGTATGTAAGTAGGTTTTGGGATACAAGTAAAGAAAAAATTCTTAAACCTGCACATTTTTACTCGGAGCAGCCTGAAACAGGATTGGCAATATTTAGGAGGTATTTATAAGTTTGTAATCTGATTAAACCTGAATTTCTGAGGTTATAATTGTCTTAGAATCATAATGCAGGCGGGATTTTATTTACTAAATAAATGCTCCACTTTACCTATCAGACTTCAGACCAGGTGCAATTAAAGGGATATTAAAATGACCAATTTTCGTACTTCATATTCAAAGAGAATTTTTTCATTTTATTGAACTCAGAAAAAAGAGAAGCGATCCCAACAAAACACTTGGATAAAAGAGGGGCCAAGTTCTTATTCAAAATTCTTGATCTCTTAAATTACGGGAATCTAAAATAAGACCAAGTTCTGTCCACAGTTTGATTCCACTCTTTTTTTTGACATGGTATATTTTTATCTATCTTTTTTTATTGTAGTCCGGTCAAATTAGACCAAAAAATAAGAGTGAATGTACATAAATTTTCATCAAGCTGAAAGTTAGTAAAATTGTTCAAAACATAATTAAAAACAAAATTTTAAAATTCCCCATCGTTCCGGTACCTACGTGAAAAAAAATTGACTAGAGGTCAAAGCTCAAACAAATGAGTTTTTCTCAATTTTCTTCAAAACGATAAGTTTTATCCGAAAATTACCCAAAACAAAAAGTGTGGATCATAAAATTATCTTGGAAAAAAATTAATATTTTTTTTCCTAAAAGCAACCGTTTCTAAGATCTAAGCGATTTAAAAAGTCATAAGCGTCATTGTATGCACACGTTTCCACGCAACCTCTGAGGTAGTGTACTTAGCGTTTTTTTTTTAACGTGGTTTCATCAGTGGGCCTTTTTTACAGGTCTGTTGTGATTCTGTTTAAATGGAAACTATTGCATAATAACAGATATTCGCAAGGGTTGGAATTGATAAAAGGGATGGAAATTAAAAAACAGCAGAAAAATTTATTCGTCCGATTCATAATCTTTAATTACTTCTTGTTGTTCTTCTTCTTAATCTTTTTCTTTTTCTTGAGCTTTTTCTTTATCTTCATCCTGAGTGTAAGTGAATTGCGTCAATAGCGATGTATCGCATGTCTGTTCGTCAGTATCAAACGAATCCTCTGCTGTTGGTGATTCAACATTAGAACACGACCGGTCTTGACAATTCGTAATCCAGAGAACAAAACAGTCCAACTTTTGTAAACCAATTTAGTACTCTTCTTTTACAGTTGAAAAAATTGTGCTTAGCAGTTTTTCCGGCGCAGGTGGGAGTAAAGTCTGAATTAGTTCTAATGTATTATCGACCAACTTCCAACTCCAATCTTTTGGGTCTAGCTGATAACCAAGCCACACTTAAACTTGGTAATATACCCGAAATATGTTGATGAGAAGCAAGTAAAGTTGGAGGAAGAGAGGGTAATTGCACTTGTTTTTTATTTCGAGTGTTTTTAACAAAACATGCATATCGATACTTACCTAAGCTGGTAGTTTATATTCTCGATATTAATGATTAGATCTTCATTTTACCTGATAGTCTCATAGTTATACTTATGTACATTTTATATTTTAAATGTAAATTACAATCACCGATGGAAAAATATTTTTATTTATATTACAGCTACAGAGATGTATAAACGTGACGTACTTATGCATACAATGACGCTTACAACTTTTTGAATCGTTATATCTCAGGAACGGTTGCTTTTAGGAAAAAATATTAATATTTTTTTATAGATAAAATTATGATGAACATTTTTGTCTTAGGGAATTTTACGATAAAACTTACCGTTTTAAAGAAAAACCTTTCACCTCGGGCCAATTTTTTTCCACGTACCGGAACGATGGGGAATTTTAAAATGTTATTTTTAATTATGTTTAGAACAATTTTACTCAATTTCAGCTTGATGTAAATTTATGTACCCTTGAATTTCTAGATTGACCGGAGTCTTGATACAGACAGATTGGTAAAAACCTTGCCACGTCAAAAAAGAATGAAACAAAATTGTAGACAACACTTGGTCTCATTTTAGATCTTAGTACTCAAAGAGGCTGAGATTTTTGGAACTTGGCCCCTATTTTACATCAGTATTTTGGTAGGATAACTGTTAACTCCAATTTAATATGTTTTAGCTCCCGAAATAAAAAACTTACGAAAAAAATTTACCACTTATATTATAGTGGTATTATATAACCGACAATCATTGGCCAGTATAATAACATGAAAGTATCTTACACGGTTTGTATTTAATTATTTTGCTTTAGTTTTTTGTACTTAAGAAACCTTATATTTTAAAATTTAACAAAATATTATAAGGTAAAGCCAAATCAAATTGATTCAGTACATCAGATTAAAGTCACATCTTAGAACAATGACCCAGAGCTAAACTAACTATGAAACCATTTGAACATTAAAAAACTTTAATAGCTTTTGAAAGGAACTATTCTGGTTTATAAGAAAATTAATTACTTATATCTAAAAAACATTTATTAATAAAAGCTTGACTCTTAAATTTAGCGTTAAAATAGTGCGTTACTTGAATGTTTAAATAAAAAAAAATAAAGATTACCCATGTAAAATTTCAAATCAGAAAAATCATAAATTGGAGTAAAAAATTTTGAAAAGATTACTTTTGAGAAGTTTATATTATTGTAAAATAATAATTAAAATGCCGCTAATAAGAAATAAAAAGTAAAATTAAACATTTTATTTTTTTTTTTTAATGAAAAACATTTTTTAAATTTAATTTTTTATGCTTACAAAAAGTTTTTTTATTACAGAATTTAAAAAAATGGTTTTAAATTAAAAAAAAACATATCAATTAAGTTAGAATTTTCGTATAAAGTATAGTTAACAACAATATCTAGACCAAAAGTTAAAAACCAAAAATAGTTTGGGGTATAATACTTTGCATTTGTAAAGCTTTTTTACAGTTAAAAGTTTTAAAAGGGCCACAAGGGCACGGGGCCCAAGTAGGATTCGGAATTGCAAAGTTGGGATTTAGGGGCCCAAAAACCTGCCGTTTAAATTTAAAAAATTCCGGGGTTGGGAATTTTTTCAACTTTCAAAGTGGGCATGGTTTGTTACGCAAATACCTTTATTAATTTAACTACTTCTCTCTCTTACGGTTTCCGAGATTCCCATGATGCACTCAAATCTGTGACCCGTTTTAATGACACAATTTTTCGTGCATAGAAATTGTATTTAAAAATTTAAGGTGTTTTATAGTTTAACAAATAAGTTTCAAACAATTTTCCTTGCTGCAATTTTTCTTGCATGCAATTTGACTTGAAATATTAACAGTTTGAAATTTATTTCTGCAAATTTATTTAATTATTTATAAACGTTGTTGTTTTTAAGTTGTCATTTACAAATCTCTTTTAACAAATCAACGCTCGGCATTTTTTTAGGTTTAATGTTGGTTTCTTAAAAACGACTTAAATTACTACCAAAATGGGGAAAATCAACAAAAATGGCGTCTGCCGTATTCTTTTTGCATTAAAAAAAATTGCAGCAAGATGGGCTGCTTAAGAAACTTCCGTTCTATGATCTTTCACCTAACTGTTGTTTTTGACTCTTCAGTTTTCTTTCTTATCAACGTATATTAGTTATTGTAGATGGTCATTCTTCCGGTTTTTCTTTAATTAATGCACCAAATCAGTTACTGGCCCCAAAACCCTTTATTCTTTACACCCAAGATATTTCGAATTAATCCTATCCATAGTTTTGCTAACGATAGCACCCTCCACTCAGATATCTCTTTCACAAGACCTTAAACTAATCTTGGATTCAGGCGCAAAAAATCTTGTCCATTTTAATGTCTCCAAAACACAGTCATGTTCGCTATCGCGAAAAAAGTCTCCCCATGCTCATCCGTTACATATGAGCGGCCAAGTTCTACAGAACAAAGAATCGTTTAATCTTGTGGGTGTCATTTTTAATAATAACCTAAACTGGCACAAACACTATAGATCCATAGCCTCGGCAGCTTCAACAAAGCTTAGATTCCTTTTTCAAGCCAAAAACTCGTCTTCTAATCTGTATACTCTGTATGACCCTCTTTAGAATATTGTTCTCATGTCTGGGGAATGGTATCTCCTACAACACTTAGCATTCTTGACTCCATTCAAAGAAGAGCTGTTCGTCTTAATTATGATCCCACACTTACAGAAAAGCCTCCTTCTCTTGCCCACCGACGAGCTGTAAGGGATCTGTTGGCTGGTATGATCCCTCCTTTAGCAGCTTTCAACAAAGCAACATGTAGTGCAATGCATGCCGTTATGCATCCTTTTACAGTCCAACTTGAGAGGCCTCGAACTTCCCACTTTGTTCTTTCCCTCATTCATAGAGTGCCCTGACTATGAAACCAGATACCCGCAGAAGTTTTCCCTTTTCCTTCAAATCTCCAAATATTTAGGTATAGTGGAATTAAACCCCTCTTACCGCACTTCAGAATAACTACGGTACGTTAGTACTTAGGCCACGGCCTTTGTGGACTGTCTAACTGTAAATACAGCTTTAGACAATAATTTTTTCTATGTTTAATGCATTGGCTGTCTATTTTTGTCTCGGTAATGGAACAATTTTTCCAGGGCCAAAAACTGTAGGAATTTATATTTCCTATTTTTATTCAAACAGATAACAAATTTTTGCTAGCTAACCACAACATACCGGCATCACAGCATCACAGCATAACACAAAAGCAGCACGATTTTATGAATTGGCGAAAAGTACGGTCATTTTTCTTGCGTAGCTTCAGCCAATGTTTTGCTGAGAAATAAATTGTCGCCTTTGTTCAAATTGTAATCGTTTCTTTCGTGTTCTGTGCTTAAAAATATCAAAGGTGTCTCCAGGAAGAGATCGTACTGGCTGTTAGTTATGTCGTGCACAAATAAATATGTTAGATAGTTACCTTACAAAAATGTATTTAGTCTTTAATTTAAACTGGATATCATCAATAATAATAGTTTCTAATAGCATGCTTATCTAAGACCTTCGCCAACATCTTCTCAATTGATCATCATAATGCCGACTTTATAAATATTAAACAGGGATATTGCGACATAAAATTATTGTTTTATTTTTTAATATTCCTAAGAAATAACATATATGGTGTTTGAACGTGTAATCTTTTATAGAGATTACGTTTCCATATTAAGAAAGTAATAAAATCTTTATGAAAATATTTTAACGTTAAAGAAATATGAAGTTATTTCAATTATAAGCAATTATCCGAAGAACTTTGACATTAAAACCAAGATGTAACAAAGTATTTATTAAGAAATTATTTGAAAATATTAAATATACTATACTATAACAATACTACTAGATATCGACTATTTTTGTAATCAGTTTGATGAGAGCGAAAACTACATGGATAAACGCATTGCAAATAAAATGCGGTAAATTAGGGTTTTTAGATATTTTAAACTTAATACCTAATAAATTTAGGCTATTTAAAATATTATATTTGTCAGTTTCTTTAAACCTGCTACCTGCTAATATATTAATTTTTTGTTTAAGTTGTAATCGATTTCCTACAAAATTTTGTTCCTCAATTTTTGGGTTTTAGAAAAATACTTATATTTAATAATTAAAAAATACTAAAAATAAATAACATTACAACAAAAAAAACGACTTTAACAAAGCCTTAAAAGGAAAAATAAATCCAGTGTTTGACAGTAGCGCTAAATTCAAAGATGTATGAGAAAACGAATGCTTTTATTTATAACACGAATAAGTGATAACAATATAAACTAGCTAGTAGAATTGTTTTTGGAGATATTAATATTTGACAACACTGGCTTGGAACTGCACAGTGGATTAAGCCGTTAAAAATACTTGTCAGAAAATTACCAAATATTGATCATACTTTTCAGAATTTTACTTTAACAAAAGTAAATTATTTTCTTCTGGTGTCACGAAAATTTAACCTATGATAGAAAACAAATCTTTTCCTGGAATATAATTATCTACTTTTCAGCAATGTTTTAACCAGGGAATTCACAAAACCCTAAAATAATAATATTTTAATTCGTATGTACAACATTCTTTATTATATTTTTTTATAATAAGCTTCAAACTTCTGGTGGGAGTAGATCTTTAAAATAATGACTGGTTATATTCCCCTTAAAAAATTTCTTTTTAAAAAACAATAACTTAGTAAATAAAAACCGCAATGTATTTTTTCATTTTTAATTAAGAAAATGTTAAATATCATTTATATTAACAATTTGCCTTAGGTATAAAAAGCTTCTTACTGTTTATAACGAATAATAAATTCATAATAAGAACATGATGATTAGTAGACATCTTAATTGTTTTTAAAGGTTAATAGAATATTACCAATTATTTTATTAAAAAAAAATAAAATTTAAATATCACTGTTTATTAATGTCGAATGTATCCTAAAAAAAATTCAAGTTAGTCATTTAATTTTAGTTACATGTTTTTTTTAAGGCCATTTAACAATTATAATAAAGTAGAAATGTTAATATGGTTTTTTCATTAAAGGCTTTCATGCAATTATTTAACTTTAAGCAAAATTTGGGGTCAAGGATTTTCTGGATGATTTTTATTTGTAAATGACTTTTTTTGAAACAAAACAGCCATTATGGAGTAAATTTTTTCTGTTTAAAAAAAAACAATAGAAAATATAGATATTTAATAATAGACGTAGTTATGAAAATGTTACTAAAACACTGTATGTATAAAATAACCAATTAAATAAAATCAAATTCTTACATGTTAAAAATGTTTTGGAATTTTTTCCCAATAAAAATAAACTAATACTAAGAACTGTAGAAAATCAAAATTGTATTTAATTTAATAAAAAGATAATAATCATTTTTAAAATATTTTGATAACCAATTATATAAAAATATATAAAATAGTTTAACCACATCTTTATATTTCAAAAAAAAACATTCAAGAAGTTTCGAAATAATTTTTTACCAAATTTGAACTATTTTAAAAAAAATTTTCAAACTGATACGTTAAAAGGAAATACATTCAAAGAACATTTTGAAACTCCATTTAACACACCAATTTGAAAGTTGGCTATATTTTAAAATAAAAAATTGGTAGTGTTCAGGGTCAAAGAAAAATTTAAAGAAGGAAAATTTTCAGGCAGGCAAATAATTTTTAGGAGGGAAATTTTAAAACCCTTGATGATCGCGTTGTTAAATTTAGCAATGGACTTAAATTTTGTTTTACAAAATCATTGAATAACACTGATAAACGTTTGTTAAAATTCAAAACCGTTGTTAATTTTAACAATTGTAAGTCCATTAAATTTAACAAGGGATCATTATCCGTATTTTAGGACATGGGTTTTTTTTTTAAAAAAATTTTGTTCCGACACTCACACCGTGTCCTTCAAAATAACTCAATTGTTCCATGTTGTTATGAAAAAAACATTATTAAAAACTTTTTTCCCCAAAGGGTTTTTTGACACCATTTTAGAAAAAGGGAATGAGATGATTGTAACAGTGTACAAAAGGCCAGTTCGATTTGGATTTTTGGAACCCCACCTTTTTTTCCGCTCATTACGCTCGCGCCGCAAAAAATTGGCTTTGCAGGCGGGCCAACCCCCATTGTCTGTTCGAAAATCTCCAATGCTTCGGTAAAAGTTTTGGCATCCAATTTTTTTTGGTATAAATTCCTAGCAAAAAAATTTTAAAAAATTTTCTTTTTTTTAAATTTTAAAGAAAATTAAACATTTTCTTATTATTTTTTCCCTTGTTCCTTTTCCAATTGAACCATGGGAGTCAGGTTTTTTTTATTTGTTTTAATATTTTCAAAAATCTTTGCCCCAAAAATTTAAACCCATTTTGTATTTTTTTAAAATGTATAAACTGCATTTTTGGTATGTGTTAAACATTCTGGGGAGTTCCCTTTTTTCAGTGTATTTAAAAAATTTTCAAAAGCCCACTTTTCATGTTTTTAGCTTCATATGCATATAGAGGCACCCCCTAAATGCAATTTCATTTTTATGAAACTGAACAACTTGGTTTCATTTTTTTAAATCGGTTTTTTCAAGGATGTTTCTATTTATCATTGTGGAAACGGATGTATCTGTCGATTGGGCTAAAGCCCCAGCCACACCATGGAAAACATTAGTCGGTGTTCTCGTACTTAGGAAAACCCAAATTTTTTGGGTCCATTGCATTTTTTTACTTTTTTCCCTGTGGGTGCAAGTTCTTTTTTATTAGATTTTGAAATTGTCTGCAAGCATAACAAAATGCAGCATCCAAAAAGGTGTAAAATGGTGTATAATATTTCTGAATAAGAAACAGACCTTTTAGAAGTTTTTATCCCTTAACTTTTCGATCTAAGAAATGGAACTTTTTTTTTTGGGAAGAAATGGAATTTTAAATAAAAAAAAAATTTTAACGTTAAAATACTGGTATGGTGAGAAAAAAAACTAATAATTTAGCCATTGTAATCTATTTCATATATCAAAAATTATTTACTCCCTCCAGTAGGTACCTGTTTAAAATAATAACTGAATTCTTAAAAACAAAATGTTTATTTTTTAAAAATCCGTATTGCTAACTTAAAAATGTTTGAGATTTATTATTAAAGATACCTATTCCCAAACCTTATTTGTTCCCGATCACTTTTCAAATATAATTTTTGGTAAAATTTTTCAGGACACCACGCCGATTTTCAAAAATTTTTAAAGGGAATTAAAACAAAATCAGCCCCGGGATTTTAGGGCCCCAAAGTGGACTAACCTCAAAACCCCCTTTTTTAAACCGATTACCAACAAAGGGAAAAAAACACTGATTAAGCACTTAGATATTAAACAAATACACTAAAATTTCAAAATTTATTGTCCTTTTTTAAATTTAAAAAATTTCCTCAAAAAAATCCACTTTTCTGTACGTTGTAAGAAGATTTATTATGTATATCGGGGGCCTGTTCAATTGTTGTCAAAAATAAAAACAAATTTATTTGAAGTGTTTTTTACAAAAAAAAAGCAATAAATTTTTTTAAATTTTATTACGCAAAAATAAATACCCAATCTTGTTCCATTTTGAAAACAGTTTCGAGAAGGAAGAATTTTAAAAATGTCCATTTTAATTAGTCCACTTGAGGCCTAATAACTCAAAACCAGGGGCCGAAAAAACGATTTTAGATTCGTGATCAGCGCCCAAAAACCCTAAAAAATTAAAAAAAGGTTTTGGGTCTGTAAAGTTTTACCATATTTTTACAACCCCAGCCAGCCCAAACAAAATTTTTTTTTTTTACGTTAATTTGTTACTAATTTTTGTGATAATATTAACATTTTTCAAAATGAGTTTTTTGGCCCCAAAAAATACCCCAAAGGGGAACAGGTATCTTTTAAATTTTTCAGGGGGTAATGGCACGACAATACGAACTTTTTGGGTAAAATATTTTTCTTAAGGGGAAAAGGGGGTTTTCGTTTTTGGGATTTTTAAAAAGGGGTTTAAAAATGCTTGTTATTAAAAAAGGTTTTTTTAAAAAATTTGTTTTTTTTTACTTTTTTTAAAGGGGAAAAATTGGGAGGGGATTTTTTGGGGGAAAAAATTTGCCACCTTTTTTCCTTTCCCCGTTTTTTTTAAAGAATATTGCCCGTTTATTAAAAAAAAGTTTAAAACCATCTGCATAAAAAAAGTATATTTTTTTTTTCAGATGTTTTTAAAAAATCCCACAAGGAAAATGAATTTTTTTTTTTCAAACTTTGCATATGGGTTTAAAAAGGTGGGATTAAAACTGAATTTCCCAAAACCCCAAAAACACCCCAAAACACGGGGAAATTTGGGGGGCCTTTGAGGGTGATTTTAGGGGGGAGGCTTTTTGGTTTTTGCCCTGAAAGACCCTTTGATCATCGTGTTAAGAGTTATACTATAAAGTTTGAAAGCAATTGGCCAAAATTTTTCAAAAAAATTTGGGGGGATCCTTTAAAGTGTGTTTATCTCGGAACGGTACTCCTAGACACATTTTTGATGCAGAGGGTTTTTTAATAAAAACTTTTTTAATAAACAGGTCAATATTCTAAGCAAAAAAAGTTAACATCTAAAAAATGGGAAGGCCCCGTAGGGGCCCCTCTAGTAGCAAATCAAAAGCGTGGACAATTTAAATTTCCCCGCCTAAAAACCCCCCCAGACCCCAAAATTTTTGTACCGCTAGGTCATTTGGTTAAAGAAAATTAAGAAAAAAAAGCAAAAAATTAAAAATTTTAAACCCTGATCTTTAAAAAAAAGCATTTTAGGGCCCACGTTTATATGAACTTTTCGACTTAAAATCGAACCAGGGGCCCCTTCAAATTAGACATACCATTAATCACCCCATTATCTTAATCAAAAGGTATACGATGAATAGAATAATCACATAAAAAATAGGGCATTGCATTAAAAAAAAAAGCATCAAAATACCCTTTATTTCATGTTCAATAGTTTTTTAATCATCATTTTTGAATTCGGCCGGAAAAATTTTAAGAGAAGACTAATACAGATTTTTTATAAATGTACAAATAAAGTTAAAAAAGTGGCATGTCTAGTATTCGTTGAATAAAAAACCGGGGGTTTTATATTAGACAATCCCCCTGGTGAACACTTTATTAATTATTTTGGGTTTATTAATTAAAAAAAAAAAAATGTTTAAAAATAATTAGGTTTCCCCGCCAAAAAAAAGTTTTTTATTGTCCAAAAGAACTAATACCCTTTCTTCCCATCACATGGGGGGAGTTTGAAGAATTTTTCTTATTGTTTTTTTAAAATTTTCCTAAAAAAAAATAAAAAAAATAAACTGCGTTCTTTAAAAAGAAAGTCTTTTCCCAAAAAAAATTGGAGAAAAATATTAAACCACCCCCCAAACGTAATAAAGTTTCCAGTACAAAACATCGTTAATATTGGGTTAACCTTTAAAAAAAAATTGATTTTTATAATTCATTCCAAGCCTAGTAAACCGGCCTTAAAAAAAAACCCCTTTCCAATTTACAAATTAGTTTCATCATCCGGTACTAATTTGAAATAGACAAACATTGAAAAACCAGACGCTAATGATTAAAGACACATAGACATAATATCAGATACCACAAAGCCATTCAAAAAAAACCCCCAAAATTTCTCTTTGAATCGATACGATACCTAACTGAAAAAATTTAAATTTTTAATTAACAAAAATAAAAAAAAAAAAATATTTTTTTTTTTTCCCCTGTCTTAAAAAAAAAAGCAGAGTTAACGATGCAATACATCCGAAAAATCTCAAAGGTTTAGCTACAAATAAAAAAAGGGAAAGAGGATTTTTTCAAACATATACAGTGTTTTTTCCCCAAAAAAAGGGTTTTTTAAAGTGTTAGTTTTTTTTGGGTTTTCCCCAAAAACCCCTTTTTAAAATTTTAAAATTCCATTGTTTTTTATTTGTTGATTGATACACAACGTTTCGGTAAGTCATGTATCTCCAACGGTTTTCAAGTAAAAAAAAAAAAACTATTCTTAAAAGCTACGACTTCTTTACTATCCGTTGTTCACCGAAGCTTGACCAATTTTTCACGGTTCAGCAACGGCTGCCAAATATCTGGCAATGGTAGTGTTACTGAAAAAAATTAGATGTCAAAATAAAAACATAAATAATGCGAAATGGATACGCAGCTTTAGGGTTTTGAAAATACAGGTCCTACTTAGGATAAGTAAATTTCTAAATTACGGGGTGGGCATCATCTTTTTTTTAAAATTTTTTAATAAAACGCATTGTATTAATAAAAATTTTATTGTGGTTTTAAAAATTTTTTACATAAAAAAAAGTTTTGTTTTCCATAGCTTTAAAGAGAAAATCACGTAGGTGTTTCCCCCATTCTCGATACATTGATTTCCGTTTTTTTGGCCCCTTTCCCCATAGCAGGCGTTATGTTGGAAATTTTTTCCTGATGTTGTTCTTTAAATCTTAAAGGGGTTTTTTGGGGACGGTTCACATAAAGGGGGGTTTTTTAAAAAACCTATAAAAAAAAAATCACAAGCGGATAAATCGGGAGATCGTGCCGGCCTTTAAAAAAATCGCCCCTGATCAAAAAAGGAAGTTACGTTGCTGCGCCAGAAATCGGTTTACTCAATGAACGAGGGGGGGAATCACCTACGTGTTTCCCCCTTTTCCAAAGTTAAAAAAAAAAAAAACTTTAGGTATGTACCAACTTTTAAAAAACCAAAAAATAGAACTGAAAGGATTTAAAAAAAGGGGGTTTTATTAATTTTAAAAAAAAAGAAAGTGCCCCCCCTGTATAAACAGACCCACTGTTTTTTAAAACAACTGTAATATTTAGTAAATCCTTATATTAATTTTATTGTTTATTACAAATCGTAATTAACTAATAAGTTTACATTAAATGGCAAATTATTTAAAATCTACATATCCTATACAATTATACCCAGTATTTTTTTGGTTGCAATCATTACCTAAGTATAAAATTTAGATTTAATATTGAGCAAAAATGATATTAACCCAAACAAAAATTTTATAGAATATATTTTTAACAATCAAAACTGTATTTTTTTTTGGGGGCAAGCACTTTAACAGTAAGGGAAAAATCACGATTTTTTTGAAGAGGGAAAAAAAATGAAACCGTTTACAACCCACACTTTTTATTGGTAATGAAGTTTTTTCCAATCAAACAGATAGAAAATTAAGTTTATAAAACTTGCATTATCTATTTATAATAATATTATTTTTTGATTTTATTAAACAAAAACTATTCAAAAGGCCATCGTCTTTTAGGCTTTACTTTTTACAAAAATGTATTTTAATAAATTACCTATTTATAAATATGAATACAAAACAATACTATTTACAAAGAAAAAATAAATATATGCATACAACAGTGGTAATAAAGATTGGGTTATTTGGAACAAAAAAACTAATTGTGGAGATAAAATAAGGAATTAATAATGGTTAAAGGTCATTCTATAGTTTGATAACATTTAATGTACAGTTTTTTCTGGATACCGACTGTCTTTTCCTGGTGTAGTTATCTGAGCAGTTTAAAATGAGGTTTTCCATGATCGTAAAATTGACTGGTCTGCTGGCAAATTTTTTGGTAAGTCTTTACATTCTCTCCGAAATAGGCTTATTTCCTGTCCTTTTATTTAAATATGCATTGGCTAAATTATAAAGTGAATTTCCGGGATGTCTAATCTTTGTGACTGTGAGGAAGCTTGTTCGTTCAGCTTCTTCCATTATTTTAGCAGCTGTCTTTCTACATGAATTGAATATTATTTGACCATACTAAATAATGGGTCGACACAGCATCCTGTATATATGGCAGGCAGTCTTGATATTAATTCCATTTTTTTTTTTAAAGGCCCAAAAAAAGTTTATTTTTAAACATTTTTTTTTTTTATTCGTAAAAATTTTTGGGGAAATTTTTTTTACAAAACTGATGCTTGTGTATTTTTATGGGGTTTTATTTGATAGTTTTTTTAGGATTTACTTCAGCTTCCTTCTTTAAAACCCCAAACAATAATATAATTTAGTGTGATTTGTAATGTTTGTAATGTTTTGTCATTTTTTTAAAGATATCCCAAAAACCCAGTTGTTATTAGCAAATTGTAGCAAATATGGCTTTTCTGCAAAACCAAATTTTTTCTAAAAAAAAAAAAAATAAATTGTAGGGCAAAGACGAGTGGTGAGCCTTGTGGTACCCCTTTTTCAAAAAAAAAAAGGTTTTAAAAGGGGCCATTCCCCCCCATAACACTCTGACCCCCTTTAAAAAAAAGCTTGACTATCGATTTTTAAAAGGGGGGGATTGTTATTCAAAAATTTAAAAAAATACCTCTTTTATGCCCCTTTTTTAAAAAACCCCCTTTTTTTCACCCCAAAAGAAAACCCAAAAGGGGTTTTTCCCCCCATTATGTTTGCAGTTTTGGGATATTTGAAGTAAAATTTTGGTGATGGGTGGAAAACAGAGTGGTGGGGAAAGTAATTTTAAAAAAGGGGGGTATCTTGGGTCTAATTTTTTTTTTTTTACTCTGTAACGAAAAATTTTTTTTTTAAAATTTTTTTTAAAAACAGGTAAAATTTTAAAAAACCCCTATAATTTTCACCCCCCAGATTTATCAAGCTGCGGTTTAGGTACTGTAATAACTCTTCCTTTTTTCCACGGTTTCACAACTAACCATACATAATATACACCTACTAAAATAAAAACTTTTTTTTTTAATTTTTTTAACGTGACACATTATTATTACGTAAACTTTTCACTTCATACGAATTAATTTCATATGTATAAATACCCAAAGATGTAATAACTCATTATTATTTAGTTCCTAGATATTTTATTTTAAAATGTATATTTATATCGTATATGCTTACGTTCATAGGTTTATATAGGGTAGGGGCCCTTTTGGACCCCCAGCAAAAGGGAAAAAGACGACTTTTTTTTTTCATTTAAGTTCTATTTTTTTTGCAAATAAGCACCCTTTTTATTTTTTAGCGCCGAACATAAGCGTATTCAGGGGAAAGCTGCCGGGATGCAGCTTCCCCCCCTCTCCCAAAGGTGGCAATTTTTTAAATAAAATTAATCTTTTTCCTCAAATAAGCGCATATTTTTGTTTACCTTTAAAGCTAAAGATTATGTATCCTCCCCATCACAAAGGGGGTAAATTTTTTGTGGGTTCATTTTTTATTTTATCTTTATTTGTATTATCCCCTACCTAATATTCGTTTTTTTAAGCCGGTCTCATGATTTGGGAAACAAGCTTTTAAATGTTGCAGATATGTTTTTCACGAAACCTTCAATACCATTTGGGGAATTAAAATTTAAAAATAAAAAATCTTGTTCAGTTAAAGGTCTAAAAGATACAGTTAGATTTGCTGTTGCTTACAAAATGTGTTCTCATCAAAAAAACTAATTTAATCATGTTACGGTTACTTTTAAAATGACCTTAAATGGCATAAACACATTACGACCTTAATATTTTTAGGAATCTGGCTTTTCTTTCTTTCCAGCGGGTTTTTTTTCCTAACCAACCCTTACCCCCTTTTACTTGAATAATTTTATGTCTGGAATTGGCTTCTCTTATAAATTTCAACTTTTTTGACCCCATCCACCCCATCTTCAAATTTTTTTCCCTTTTTTGCATTCAACGTGGGGCCCCGAAGACCTGTACCTTTTGCCTTTTTTAGTATTTTAACGGTTATTGCTTTAAAAATTTTGGGGAAATTTCCCGGGGAACTTGCAGCTCATAGTAGAGCAACTTTCACGCATCCTATTATAGTTCTTCGTCTGGACAATCGATCTAATATGCCTGCTCCTCTATCTCTGGAGGATCTCGGAATCTGCTGTCCACAGAAGTGTTCCTTTTTTTCCAAATTTTCATCTTTTTTTTAAGTCCTGTATTTTTAAACCAACCAAATTTCCCTTTTTGGGAACTTAGAGATTTGGGGTGGTAGCCCTCATACCCCAAGATAAAAAAACAATTTATATTAAATTAAAAT
Organism: Listronotus oregonensis; assembly: GCA_019359885.1. NCBI lineage: Eukaryota > Metazoa > Arthropoda > Insecta > Coleoptera > Curculionidae > Listronotus > Listronotus oregonensis. The sequence continues at coordinate 24,403 of JAHBCN010006304.1, read as the reverse complement.
TAAATATTTTTATTTATCTCTTGTGTGTATAAGCAAATATTTAATAAAATAAAATATTCACATAAGCTAAAAAAGAGAACCAAACGTTACTTGTCTTTTTTTTTTGTTTTTTCAAGGAAACAACGAAAAATTTCTTTGCCCCCCTTTTTATTTAAGATAATTTAATTGAAAGTTTTATATGAAAAAACCAACTATTTGGGAAGAATGAGCAACAACAAATCATTAGGGGAGGTACTTTTAATCAGAGTAAGGGGCCCGCCCCCAAAGTTTTTGGGGAACATTACACATTTAAAAGGGGTAAATGGTAAAACCTTTTTTTTAACAAAGATACAAAAATTAAAAAACCCCCTTTTTTAAACCATGGGGTAGCCTAATAAAATAAGGCGAATTTTTTTTAAAAATTTAAAATTTTTTATAATAAAGTTTTTTTTAAATTTTGGTACCCCCAGCCAGTCATAAGCCATATTTTTTTTAAGACAAGAGTAACAAATTTTCCTTTTTAAAAAATTTTTTAATAATGCACTAAAATCAACATTTGCCAAAAAATTTTTTACTCTTTGGGGGTTTATAAAAACCCAATACGGGGGAACAAAAAAATCTTTAACCCCTAATGTTATTTTTAAAAATAGTCATATACAAAGTAAACACATTACATCAATAGGTCGCTTTTTTAATGATAAATTAAAGTGATTGCAAGAGAAAATAACTTGTACAATTTTCCAACACGTACTTGGCCCCTGTAATCAGTGGCGTAGCGTGGACTAATTTAGACGTAGGATAATATTGAAAGTCATCTTAAAAAAGAGTATGTATTTTTTTTGGAATCTGTATAATTTTATCTTTATTTTACAAAAATAAACACCTTTGGCTTTTTGCTTTGCTCAAGTCATTTATAAAAGATTTATTATTGATTTTTGAAACTTTTTCTACTTTTAAATAGTATTTCTAAAGCAGACAACCGGTCCTGCATCATACTATTTCTTAAGTCGTTTTTAATAATGTTTAACTTGGAAAGATTCTTTCTGTGGAAGTTGTACTTACTGGCATAGTCAGCATAATTCTAATATCAATATAAAAATTAAGTTAAATGTCTTGCAATTAATTTTTAATTATATATTCATTAGGATGATTGGCGTCTTTAATAGAGTCCGCTATATTAGACACTAAAAGTTGTAGCTCTTCGTGTAGTTCATATGATTCCATATATTTGCTTTCTCAATGTTGTAGTACTGTACCTAAGTCATTGCAATGTTTTAGAAGTTCGCTACTTGTTCTTTTATATAAGAATCGAAAATTATTTAAGTATTGATTAGGTGCATTAAATCTCGTGTCAGGGTCTTGAATTACTGCATCAATTTTGTCAATAAAAAAAATAATTTTGAATCTATTTTTGGGAAAATCAGTAGACTTATCTGCAGCTTCATAACTCAACATTCTTATTTTCCTGCAAACCCTTTTTTTCCTTAAAAGTCGTGGGACTCTCATAACTGCTCTTTTCCATGAACTTGTAAGCTTTTGCAGTACAATATTTAATGTCCCGAAATTCTTGTATCCAGTCACATAATTTCCGCAAATTCTCAATAGCGACCTTTAAATTTATTTTAACTTTTTGCCAGATTTAACTCGTATTATTTACACGGATTAATTTTTTGCATCACACATGTAAAGAAATAATAAATTCTACTCAGCAATTGATTTGCAATGACAGAGAGTATATGAATCTTCAGATTGATTTTTCTGATTATTTATGCAATCGCCAATATCATCGATTTGAAATCGAATTGAACTGAATTGAAATCGATTTTTCGGAAGGGGATTTGGTTTCCCCCATCTTATCAGACAACTTTTTTGCTTATCTTCAATGCCCCTCTTACTGCCTTTTTAAAAACCGGACATTTTTTTGGGGATCCCAAAAAACCCCCCTTTGCGATGGATGATGTGTTGGCTGCATCTAATTAGATAAGATTCCAGTTGTGGCAGCCACAAGGAATAAAGAATGCTCTGGGATTAATAGTCATATTTTTGCTTTTACTCTTTTGTTGATGCTGACCATATTGGCGTTATTATCGTAGCCCTGGTCTCTACAGTTCTGAATATTTAATTGATGTTTGATTTAATTGAACTTTATTAAGAATAAAATACAAAAGAAAAAAAGGTAATAAATATAATAAAATATTCTAATTATACTAATAAAAAAATTTAGTGATTGGGTGCAGGAAAGAAATTTTGCACAAAAAGGGGGGGGCTTGGGGGAGGGGGGCAAGGGGCCTTTTCGCCCACCCTTAGTTAAGCCACTGCCTGTAATACCCCCTTTAGATAAAACTCTAGTAAACCTTTATATTTAAAAATTTAATTACAGGAAAATATAGGTAATAAAATTTTTTAAAAAAAGAATTTAATTATTAGTTAGAATCATCACAATAGACATCTCGATTTATATTATTCGCCATGTTCTGCAATGTGGACTACATAACGCAATGCACTTTCTAAATATTGTTTAGGACACGCCTACAGCTTTAACTTGACCAAATTCTAGTTATTAAGCAACTAGAGTTGGTATAATTTATTAAAGCAGAAAAAATGACATAAAATTGTAGTAAGGACAAAATGTATTACTTTTTTGGCGTTTATAAACTGTTTGCAATAGTATCACAATTTGATCTTTCATATTTGAAACCTCATTAAACATTATTGTTTAGTTAAAGACCAAAATAAAATAAAAGAAAAAAGAGCTTTTAAAAGCTACAAAATATGTGAAAAAAACCTATTTAATTCCAAAAGAAAAAAAAACGAAATACTTTGCAAATGAATATTTTAATTTCTAAAGTGGAGTTTAAAAAAGTCTACAGTTGCAGATATCATTGACAAGAGAATAAGAAAGTTAGTAATATTTGAAGCATAATTTATTATAGATTTAAGAAACAATTCAATAAAAATATTTTGTTAACACAGTTTTTTTTTAAATTAATAACTTGATTTGTCATAGAAATTTTTAAAAATAATAAAAATTAATGTTTTTATACTGGGTAGGTTACTAAAGCTATATTTTTTCAATAAACAACGTTTTTTAAAACAATAAAAATTATATTTCCTAAAATATTATCAATATTTATTTATTTATTTAATCATTAATTAATTTATTTATTTAGTTTTAATAAAGAAAACATATTAATTCTTTTTAATTAAGTTACCAGTAGTGTTTGTATGGGCTCTATACATTAGTTTTTTTTTTGTTAAATACTTATATTCACGCAATAAATTAATGATTTTATTTTTTTTAAAAATAAAAAAGAGTTTTAAAATAAATTTTAAGACTTAAGCAGGGTAAAACCTAAAAAATTGTTTTTTTTTGTATTTTCTTAAAGTTAAACATTTCAAGAATATACTTCCAAAATTTGAAATCGATCAGAACAAAACTCCACTCTCCGCATCAACAGGGCCGAGATACAAACTTTAAGGGGTTTTTCATTCATAAAATAGCGAAAGTTTTTGTAAAAATTCGCATATACACTTTGAATAACCACCAAAAATTTTAAAAAAAAAAATAGAAAACATTGAGAAAAGCTTTTAATGATACTTCGACTTAATTCTAATGAATTTTGATTTCCGATAATTTTCAGCTGAGATACAGTGATCACCGCAAATCGTCTATTTTCAATGGCGCCCGGGGAAAAGCTCCGTCACCGGTTTGTTTATTAATATTTTTTCATAAAAAAATTAGAGAATTTCGTTGAAACCATATTTAATTATGTACAGAGGGTGTAAATAAATTTTCTCAAAAATTCAAAAAAATCCACAAGTGATTTTTTCAGATTTACCGGCGAAGGCCCTTAATTGTTACCTGCAAGTAATGTTTATATCAATAATAATACTTTAATTTGCACAACCATTTAAAGATTTATAATATATTAAATGGAATTCAACAAGTCACTTTAGAATATAACATAACTTAAATTAAGAAAATCCTGCAATAAACATGTAAATAATGGAATAGCTACAAGTTTAAAGTAACCATTAAAATGTAATTGCATTTGAAAAGAAAATCATTAAAATTACCCATTTACTGAGTATATCAAAAGCATATTTTAAAAAAATACAAAAACCTGATTTTGTTCCTAAACGCAATTTATTTTGTATCTCTAAAATATGCCTAATCTTATTTTAACAACTTTTTGTTGGCTGTATAAACCGTTAGGGAGATGCTTCATTATTTCGGCCCACCGAAAGCGGTAACTTGAAAACGAAATTACTTTCTTTGAAACCTTAGATGAACTCCCGTTCTTTAATATTTAGGACATTAAACCCAACCGAATGGCAATACAGTTAAAAAATGAACTAAAAAACGAATCTTAAACAGGTAAAATTAGGCATATACATGTATAGTAATAATGTTTTGCTTTTATTAATTTCTTAATAGTTCATGATTTTTTATCTAAATACAAAATATTAAATATTTTACATCATTTTTAAGCCGGCTACAACTTGCACATCTTATAAAATTTAACCTGTTTGAATAATCACTAATCACACACACACACAAACACACACACCTATTTGAATAATTATTAAAGTATACGTTAAATCTAACTGTCTCTTAGTGTCTTACCTGCTACACACTTTAGAAGGTAGAAGCTAGGACTAACAAGGTGAGATAATTATTTTTTTACACTAGATACATTAGCTGCTTTAAGAAAAAGCAATTTATTTGGAAAACTTTTAGTTTTGGACCTTGGTACTTTGTTATTTATCAATTTACAGCAAATTAAGCAAGGAATCCGAAAAAATAATAAAAAAGTAGGTACCTCATTAAATAAAAAGTTGATACTAAATTTTCGAAAGTAAAACATTTGGCGACGTCGCCTGTACTTCCAGAGAACGCAGAATGTTATTTTTCCCCTAGGTTTCATATTTTATACAGTGTGTCACAATAGTTTGTAAGATAATTCCAAGACTTTTGGGACACATTGTATATGTTGTTTATTCCAGCACCTGATCTTTTCGATTCTACAATTTTTTTTGTTTCTGTGATAAAGCCAGCACGAAGACCATTAATTTAGGTTTTTACCAGTTATTTTGTGGCTGCAGAGTTTACTTTTTTCCACTTTTCTACTAATATCTGACAGGCATATATTTTTTTGGTTTTTATTTATTCAGTCCTTGGATTTAGTTTTCCATTAGCAAGAGTAAGATTATAAAGATCAATAACTTCTGTAAGAAATTCTTTAGAATAATTTCTGCTGTTAGCCACGGTACTAATCTATATACATAATTTGTTAATGTGGATATATTTATATGTAGGTAGGTATATATATTTATTTGTCTGTCCATGTGATTCTGAAGTTATGGCTTGAGCTAAAATCATAAAATTTGGCACAGTGGTAGTCTTTAGCAGTGGCTAGAACCTAACGAAGCCCGTTTTTTAAATTTCGCCTCCGGGACAAAAATAGGAGCAAAAAGTGTTTTTTTACCGTTAGCCGTACGGAAGGCGTCTTACGGAGACAGAGGCTACTTAATATTGTCTCTCGCCTGGCAAATACAGGCTTTTTATCTAGTAATTTAATAGCCAGAACTAAACAGCACTAAAAATATCTCTTGTACATCAATACGCCTTACTTCCAGAAGTAGCGTCTGACTGAAAATATTTTCGGCAGACTTTTTACGCAGATATTGACTATACACTGACGGATATGTATAATATATATATATATATATATATATATATATATATATATATATATATATATATATATATATATATATATATATATATATATATATATATTGTTTCTTTTCAAAATTTTTTGGATTTTCTTGGGAAAGGTCAGGCAATATATAAAAACAGTTGCTTACTAAATTTTCATATAATTTTTGTAATACGACGTTTCGGCCTGGAAGGCCTTCATCAGGTATATATGTTTTTTTTATAATAACAACAAATCAATCTGCAATACAAAAAATTTTTTTGATTGAAATTTTACCTTATAATATATTAAAATTTAATCTACCTCAAAACAAGAGGCTTCTCACAAAAAACACTCATTTTTGTTGTGAGTGTGAGAAGCCCCTTAGTTTTAAGGTAAGATTAATTTAATATATTATATAGTAAAATTTCAATCAAAAAAATTTTTTATTGCAGATTGTTTTGTTATTATAAAAAAAAACATATATACCTGATGAATTCCACCGAAACGTCGTAATTGACAAAAATTATATGAAAATTGCTTATAAGCAACTGTTTTTTATATTCCTAACTTTATCCCCAAGAAAACAAAAATTTTGGAAAAATATAAACATATCGGCAAAGGTCAAAGAAAATAAACAAATAAACTATATATATATATATATATATATATATATATATATATATATATATATATATATATATATATATATATATATATATATATATATATATATATTTATATATCATATATATATATATATATATATATATATATATATATATATATATATATATATATATATATATATACCTTGTACAAATCTTAAGAGATGTACATGTGTCTGTAGCAGGCATAAAGCAACACTTTATTTAGCAAAATTTTGTATTTGTTTTTCTTTTATAACTGTTTATAAAAAATATATTTTTATTTAATTTTTTTTATGTAGGTAGGTATAACTGTTTTTTAAGTGAAAAGATTAACATCAATATTGAGAAACTTTAACTGATATACATGCGGCACCATAAGTTAAATAAATGGCATAAATATGAAAGTTAAGATGTAATGCAAACTTAAGGGTATCACATAGAAGGCTTGCGATTAGAGTAAAAAATACATTTTATTTTATATAAATAGATCTGAAGAAATATATATTTTTTAAATTTTATTGCAATAATAATACAATAAATTTGTTTATTTTCAGAAATGACAGCAAACATACGAAACGACAATAGTTATAGTGATGACAATTTTTCCGATGATGAGAGTGCCCCCCTCACAGAAAATATTTATGGAGGAAGGTAAGATTATACTATCATAATAATAAATATTTTTGAAAAGATGCTTTTTATTTTTGTCTAGTGTGTTTTAATTTGTGATATACTGCAACTATGTTTTGAAATGAGACCTATTTTATAAATGTTTTTAAATATTAAAATAAAATAAAATAAGTAAAATAGCTTTGAGTCCACGTTTTAAAATTTAGAAACGATGGTGTAATATACACTAGGGTTTAACACGTAAAATAATGGAGTTTTCAATTTTTAAACTACTTAGATTTATGTATTTATATAAATCATATTTTTATAACGAGAAAAACAAGAAGAGACTAGACAAGATATATATCTCTTGAGTCAGAAACAGGTATTTTAATTTTTCAACGAATCAGGAACAAATCAGGATGGGTTCCTTCTTTTAGTGGCAACACTAAAAAAAATATCTTTTACAAGCTTATATGGGAAAAATTTAATATATTTAATTTGTTAATAGAAATTTAAAAAAAAAACATTATTGTTCTAAAAAAACAAACATTCTAAGACGTTCAATAAAAAATCTAGCTTTGTATTTAAAAAAATGTAAGTTAAGATCCCAAATTTATAATTAAAAATTCAAATTCTAAACATGCTATTTTGTAGAAAACAAAAGTTGCTTTAGAAAATAATGTCAAACTTTTTATAATAACCTAATTTTTCTTTCCAAAAAAAATCCATACATATTATAAAAATCAGAAATAAGTAATATATTTTAATGTATCGAATTTTAAAGTCATAATCTATCACCAAGTCAAATTCGAAATACATTATCTGAAAGCTGAGCATATGAACAAGATTGGCAATGTATTAACCGTAAAAAGCCTAAAATTGTAAAGCAGTAATTATTTACATCTGACAATACTTTCATACAAAACTAAGTCTAGTGTGACTAAAAGTTTTTTTCAATTCCTAACAAACTTTTTGAAATTAAAAACAAAAAATAACTTTAATTTTTTTTTCCAACTAAAACCTATTTCATTTAGTGCGTAAGATATGAACACCTAAATAACTAATAATTTTCTTTTCTTCTTATAAAGCTACTTTCACGTAATGCGTTAATAGAGATGTCCACTTTATTTTACGTATTTTTTACAACTTATGGTTAAATTGATAGATTTAATTTTGTTGCTGTTTAAATTTTCTTATTTAAACATATGCTGTCCTATTTTTAAAATCGCACAAATATAAATTCTAATGTTCACGCGTTGAATTGCTAATTTATTTCTACCTTTTTTTATATAAACTTTCAGTATTTGTGTAAATTGTATTTACCACAAACATCAGATTTCAAATTTTCATTCACCTTTATTATTTGTGATTAATTTATTTATGGATGTCTCCCAATAAGCATGCAAAATAATATAATTTATTAGTTATTCACCTGTTTGGTAATTTTAATTTTATGCCAAGACTAACTTTAAATTTTATGATGTTTTGAAAATATGCGTTTATTTAATAAGTAAATATAAGGCTTAAAAAATACAACAAAAAGAAATTAGTATTTGGTAGTGAAAATTTTATTTTCATGTCTTACAGAAATTATCATTACTTAAATTTTTTTTTTTTGCTTTGGTTGGCATTGCACAGGAATGCATACAGCCACTACATTTAACGTATTATATTTAAGTTTTTTTTAACCAAATAATTTTTTAATGAGTATCTGTATAAAAATCTATACGATAAATATTCGTATACACGAATTATTATACCTTAAAACCATTTACAATATATAATAAGGATTCATACAGACATACTTACTTAAATATTAATTATTGAATTTTTAAAATAGGATAGCATTTTTTTTTTTTTTTTTTTAATCTTGTTAGTTAGTAAGTTATCAAAAACTGTGGCACCAAAAATAACTAAGATGTATACTGTACGTGAACCAGTATCTTCTGGTGAGCGACTAGCTTTTACATCAAAACGTATCTATTAAGGTAGACACGAAAGAAACAAATATATCTTAAGACATCAGTAACAACTTCTACTTCTTTTATTGGGTAATCTTGCAGTCCCCCAGAATTAACAAACATATCTATTGTTATAATGAACTCTGGAAAAGCTCGACTGAAAACATAAATTGGAAAATTAAAATTAAAGAAATTTTAGTTCAGTTTCTGTTTGACCTCTGAGCAGTGAAGTTGCGCGATAAAAAGCTACATAGCTTTTTCCGGAAAGGGCGGCTGGCGGCGCTGTATCTAGTGATTTTTACCCTCGGGGATCAAGGACTCTAGCCGAATAGTGGAGTCCTTCTTTTGGAGCTAAGCGCTGTGAACGGGAGATTCCTATAACCTGTCCCTTTCTGCTTTTTGTGGGGGCACGAGGTACCTTTCAAATGGCAGAAGGTGGATGCGCGCACAGCAGGAATCGGCAGCACTGACAGAAAGCTGTTATACGTAATACCAGTAGCAGCTTCTGGTCGGAACACCATTATTTGTGCCTTGCATGGATAAAAAATTTAGTTAAAAGTTAATACAATTTTGTGAAAAATTCCTGGGAAAGCTTACGTTGTGGCCTCCACACAGCGTGTGTCTGGAAAGGGAACAGATTCTTAGTGGCCACGTGATGGTTCCGAGCCAGACAAACACGTGGCCACTCCTAATGAGCTGGCAGGAAAGGAGCCCGTAGGGTCCAGAGCCAAAGAACATATTAACCAACCAACCAAATTTTAGTTAGGTTATTTTTACTTCCTCTTATTTTCGTTGTAGTTTTACAGGTTGACCTGAAATTCTCTTTATTTCTTTTCTTTTGTTTGGATTAGGATCAACGAGACAGCAAGTTTTTTAACACAAAATTAAAAAAAAAATTCGTACATCGGATCTTTGAAAATCGGATGCTTGATACTCCGGCTTTAAAGCCTAAGTACTAACATACCGTGCGTGTAGAGGCATATCCAGGAATTTCAACCTTTTAATTTCTTAAAAGGGAGACATGAAACACACACCAAATATATACTAGATGCTATTGGCCACAAGGTAAAGAATTTTTTTTTTATTTAAAAAAAGTTGATCTTTTTGAGTGTCCCCCCCAGGAAAAAAATAAATTTTCTATGGGTTCTTTTTTCGTGAATTAAATTAAATTTTATCGTCAAATTCCAGCTGTGCAAAATAATCTATGTTTTTTTAAAAACCAGTTGAAATTTCTTATACAAATATTTCAGATGCCATTAATTTAAAAAAATGTAGATATATTTGCAAAATCTCGGATTTGATAATAAAATTTAATCAAATTCGCAAAAAAAAAGGATTTGCTTTTAAAAGTCAGATTTTGCGCAAATTCCAAAATGAAAATTTTCTGTTTCCGTCGAGGCTTATAGCATCTGGTATATGTACATATATTTAAAATATATAATGTTATTCATACCAAATAACAAAATTTTAAAATTAACTAAATAACTAAATCTATATTTTAAAACTAAAAACTTCATTAAGTCCTAGGTCTTGCTGAATAGTACCTAGTACCGATGCTGCATTACCCGTTGCACAGCTAAACCAATTCTTTGGATAATGAAACTTCGAGATTTTTTTTGCATATATTTTTTTGCAAATTTCCTTTATAAAACCCTTAGCCTCATGCCCCAAAGGACCAAAAGTTTTAAGCAAAAGGAATGAAGATAAAGCGGTCTTCAAGCTCCTTATATCTTAGATGTCTTTTATTCTCGGCAAGACGAGCAGCCGCAATTAGAAGTTTTGTCCCAAAGTAATTGATTTCTATATTTCCAGGGAATATAGGCCATGTAGGCCCTAAATACTAGCATTTTTGCCGCAAACGCAGTGTGCTCTCCACATGCAGGCTTAGCATACAAACTAAGTCTAAAAGCGATGGAAATATGGAATGTTTTGTTATCTAACAAATTTCCCAAGCTCGAAGATGGAAGTTCGTTAATCCAAGCATTACTTTCAGGAGCCTGAAGAGCAAGTAGACGTGCCTTATCTTCACTTGTCTGCCATATGTTTGTAATATATTTGTGACGAGCTTGGCAAATCAAAAAGTCACAATCTTTCTGTTTTTTGGTAATTCTTGTGGTTAATTTTAAAGATAGCAAACAGATATCCATTTTACAAAACAATTGCTAAAATCATTATCTACTGTCGCAAGAATATAGGAAGGTAAATTTGAAAATCCTAGATTCGCTAGTGCGTGGATGTCTTAAGTGTCCTAAGAAAAAGTTTATTAACAAGGGACTTAAATATTTGGAGATTTGGAGAAAAAGGAAAAACCTCTGCGAGCAGCAAGTTTTACAGTCTAGATCCTCTAGGGATGAAGAAATAAATAATGTGGGGAGTTTGAGGTCTTACAAGTTGGGTTCTAAAAGGGTGCATAAAAGTGACGCTTGGTGTTGCTCTGTTGGGAGCTGCCAGAAAAGAAATTATACCGGCTAGCTCCTTGGAGCAGAAGCCGCAAAAGTACCTATAAAAGAGTGACAGATCCCCTACAGCTTATCAGTGAGCAAAAGAGAAAGCTTTCCTGTGAGCATGGGCTCATTAATAACACACATAATAAGGCGATCAGTTCTTCTTTAAATATAATCAAGAATGCTAAGAAATGTCGAAGACGCCATTCTCAAGACATGAAAATTATATTCTAAATATGGTTTCATTTGGAATATGTTCAAAGTTATGGAGCGCATCATGTGAGACCTGGTCAAAAACCTTGAATATATTAAGACTAACGATCTGGAATTCACCAAGAAACTCAAGGGACTTATTTCACCTGTGTTAAAGGAAAGACTATGTTTTTTAGATCTTTTGTGACGGAATCCATCTGTCTTTCTATTAGTTATCTGCATTTGAAGCCATGTTTATCAACTTTCTGGACCAGTACGATACATATTTGTTTAGTTACTAGTGCTTTATTCATTCTCAAACGAAAATTAACATTTTAAATAATTATTTTCGAACAAAACAAGTTTTTGCTACTACTGCAGCTGACAAAAAGGTATTTGGAATATAACTGTGAAGTATAATTACAAAAATTTACCGCATAGCTCCCCATTAATTTCACAAAGTAGGCCAAAATGGAGACAACTGACTGAAGTTTTTTTTCTCCTAGGAAACTCCACAAAAGGTTGAGGCCCACGTACTAACATACATAGAAAAAGTTTAAAGCTTCTAAAAAGAGGGGCTAAAAATCATTCTATATTTAATTTGACACTATAGAAGAGTTGTAAAAAATACAAAATTTAACGGAAGCACGTTCTAAGTTCCTATTTGACCTCCGATCAGTGAAGTGCTCGCGATAAAAAAACTACATAGTTTTTTCCGGGAAGGCGGCTGAAGGAGCTGTATCAACGGCTTTTACCATCGGGGATCAAGAAGAAACTCAAGCCAAAAGATGGAGTCCTTCTTCTGGGGCTAAGCGCTGTGAGCGATGATTCCTATATCTGTTTCTTTCTGGGAGCCCCACGCACGAGGGATTTTCCTAATGGCGGAAGATGGTTGCGCGCTCAGCAGGAAGAAGCAGTACTGACAGAAAACGGTTATGCGCAATACCAGTAGCAGTCATCTGGTCGGATGTCCATTTTTTGTGCCTTGCATCGATATTCTAGAAAATTTTTAGTCGGAATTTCTGGGGGCTACATAGCCCGATTATCCAGATTTTCCATAGACAAAGCCCGGGAAGGCTTATGTTGCGACATCGCAGCATATGACTGGAAGGGGAGTGCTGGCTATACGGCGCTGGAATTAAAAAAGATTGGCAGCCAAAGCCATAACTTGATGATAGAATAGAATAGAATAGCACGTTCTAGGTTATATAATAAAACACCGACGAATAGATTGAAACAGATTACGGAAACATACACCTAGTGAATGCAGTTATTGTGGTAAATTTCATAACTCAGTGGTGTTTAAATCAAATAATTAAATAGCATGAAAGTTCTCACAGACGAAAACTAGGTAATGCAGATAAATTAGTATTGACTTGATCGAGAGGATTAAGACCTGAACTAAAATAAAAATAAATAGTTTGATTCAGAACATATCCTTAAAAATAAAAGGTTATCCTTGATAAAGTACAAAAAGCACCATAACACTTTAATAATTAAAAAAGGAACAATAAATTTGTAATGAAAATATACTACTGAAAACTCGGCAGTTTGAATTTGACCAATGACGAGGCGCGAGAAATGTTTTGGCATAGCAATTTATGCAAATGCAGAGAGTTAGATTTATTTTTTTAATAAAAAATAAAGTACCTACTTACTGTCATCTTTTATAATATATGTTTGAAATATTGTCCTCCGACTTTTATTAACATTTGATATTGACTAATCTAATTTTGGCGTATTAAAATTATTGTTTCACAAACAGTTAACAATATTGTTTAGGCGATTTTGCAACTATTCAGTTGTGATGACTTTAATATTATAAACTTTAAGTCACAGAATATCCAGTAGCCTTAAGTTGGTATAAACACGCATTATTTTGACGACTAATAAAAACAAAAATAAGGTAACAAAAAAAACAAATGTTAAACTAAATAAAGCAAACAAGTAATTACGAAATAAGAAACATTTATGTTATGTAGTTGGTATTACGGCACCACCATTGTTGATATTTTAACCTTTCGAAGTCCAGTCACCCACATATTTTAGTAAAATTTGTAATAAAGGTTTTTTATTGATTAACCCGTCCCAAAAAAAAAATAAATTTAAGTTTCGTTGATGTTGAGCAAATATTAATTTATGACGAATTTAGTCCTAAATTTTTACGGATAAAGTTAAATTCGGCATGTATAATTCATATTTTACGTCGTATACAGTCAAACTTAACCTTCTTAAATAAAATATGTAACACTATTGACGCTTTTAAGACTAAAGCGATTTTTTAGCATAAAAATGTTTTTTAACATGTTTTAAAAAACATATTTTTTAATACCTCTGGCATGTGGTCTTAAAAAATATATAATAATTTTAAAAAAGTTTATTAAATGTAAGATGTGAAATCAGCTGATAGGTAACCCCGTAGATAAAATCGAAAATTTTAAAAATGAAAAGGAAATTTTAGGTGTTATACTTTATTTTATTTAATGCTTTTTATGTCAAAAAATTTAAAAGTTTGGTGTTTAAACTGAATTCCAAAAAATATTTTTTGTATTTTCGGAGCTAAAATATACCCTTTAGCCCGATGGTACCCAAGGGTCGAATACGAATTGCAAGGAGTCGATGCCGGCTGAGGTTGATGCATTTAAAAACATTTTATATTAGATATGCAAGAAGTCTGTCAGGAGTTTAAAAAATTTGGATACGAATACTTTAGTCCCTCCAAACAAAGACTTAAAACGTTTATTTAATCACAAGGGACTAAAGTGCATGTATACAAAATTAATGAATGAACTTGTTTATTAATACTGTAACTAAATGACTTTTGTCTTTCAAAGTAGCAGAGATAATAAAACAAGCACTTGCATGAAAATGTGATATTATCCAATGTTTTTAAATTTATACCTACAAATGTATTACCAAATTTTAGTAATGCTCTTTCCGGAAGAGCAACATTTAAGGTATTAAAGATACACCGCGTAACTAAGTGCCTTAATCCCTTGAATGGTTTTTGTTTTTGGCGTCGTCCAACTTAGCCCCAAAAAAGACATATTAGGAAATACGATTTTATTGCCCCTAAAAGCCTAACTTGACCTTTCTTGGAATTGGGACTAATTAAATGATGGGGTTTACCAACAAAGTATCTTGTAGTTAATACCAATTCAGATAATGTTAAAGAAATTTAGTGGTATTCAGCTAGTACGTTAAATCCGAGACAAAATTAAGATAAGTAGTTCTAATAAATTTAGAGAAAAACAGCCAGAAAATATTCAGGATTCATTCATCAATCTTATAAATGGGTTTGAATAACTTTAATAAAAATATGAATTGAAATTGACTTGCTTTTTATTTTGCGTCAAAATGTATGTACTCGCTCATAACATTATAAAACAGGTAGCACTAGAACTTGTAACATATTTTAATAAATTAATTAAATATATTTTTGGGCCGAGTCGGGCTGTTTCCAAGCATTTCAGATTTAGATGGGCGAAATTTATGGGCCATATCTAATGATTTTTATGAAGAAAACGAATTTTCGACGCTAAAATTATCATTAGGTTTTGGCATACATTTTTTTGCTCAAAATCGTCCTCTGGATAAGCCCCACAAGACTGTCTGCGTGAAAATGAGGGGCAACCTATTTTTATTATTCCCACAAACGGCCTTAATGTTCCGAAATTGTTTACACAAAAGGGACTTTTAGTCATAAAAGGTGCAGGACAAATTTAATTCAACAAAAATTACTCAGAATTATTCAAGGACTACAGATAATCTTTTTCAGAATTTTTGGACGCATTTTCGGAACTCTGGAAAAACAGCCGAATAGAAAAATTTTGAAACTTATGCAAAAATTCTGAAAAAACTACCCATATTCATGAATGGCACTTAATACCTTTTGTGCAAAAAATCATGTTCTGTAAAAGCGACAATTTTTGACATAACGTAAAATTATAAATGAATATTTGACCAATATTTTAGCCGAAAAAGTGTCGGCTTTGAAAAAAAAATAGATCAGAAAGTCTTTAGGATCACGCAAGGATTACGATTACTCTGATTGTCTCCCTTTTTGGGTCATTTTTATAATAAATTATGTAATAATATATATATATATATATATATATATATATATATATATATATATATATATATATATATATAATATATATATATATATATATATATATATATATATATATATATTTTTCAAATCTGTCACTTTTTTTGGTAAAATATTGGTCAATTATTTATTGATAAACCCTCGTTATGTCGAAAATGGCCGCTTTTAGAGAACAAGATATTTTGCACAAAAAGTATTCAGTGCCATTAAGAAATATGGGTAAATTTTTTCAGAGTTTTTGCATAGGTTTTAAAATTTTTCTTTTCTAGCATTTTTCCAGAGGTCAGATTATCCGTATTCCTTTGGAGGGTTTAAGGTACCTCCGGGTCATCGACCCACCACTTGGAGACGAAGATATTCATCTCATCTCTATATTTATTTTAAATTTATTTGCACACATTTTTTAAATAGGACATTGAAGGAGAGGAAACATTAAGTATAATTAAGTGCTAAACTCGCATCGTAATCCAACTTCACAACCATCTAAATTAGCAACAATATCCTTTTCTTTATATTATATTATTTGGCAACTCGGGGGCACCGTTCCATGTACCGGCATGGGCGGTGGTATGAGGGAGGTGGGCCCCTTCTCCTCTCCTTCAATTATTATTATCCGTATTCCTTGAATGCTAAACAATTTTTGTCGAATCAAAATTTTTCTGCACCTTTTATAAGTAAAAGTCCCTTTTGCGTAAAAAAAATTTCGGAACATTATGGCTGTTTGTGGGAATAATAAAAATATGTTACCCTCATTTTCACAAACCCTGACTTTAGTCCTTAAGTATACAATGTACTATTAAATCATTTTCGAAGGGCTTTTAATAATAATTCAGAAAATTTGGAATTATTGGAATTTGTTTTATTAAATGTTATTGTTTCCTAGACAAATTACAAAGTTTTTACAATATTTTCGCGATGAAAAATAACTTAGGTTACACAGTGAACGCACATGTAAGCTGTTTCTTACAAAACCTTCTTATAAACTGATTCCAAATAAACCTTCCTCATTTAAACAAATTAGTTTATACCTTCAAATATTTCAAATTATTTTCTAATTACATAGATCGATCCTTTAATTAGTTGCTTATTTTAGCCCTTCAAAAATTCAACTTTCACAAAATTTCCTAAAGAACGTTACTAACCTTGGACGGCGACTACTATTTGTGCATTTAAAAACAATTAAGTAAAAAATTTGGACATGACACTGTTAATAAAACAATGCTATCTTTTAAAAATACTCACGCCAATGGAACATGTATCAGATTTTCAAGAGGTTTTTAGATTTTCAGTACTTCAACCGTTGTTTTGCTTTGACCATGAGAAATCTTTTACTTTAAATTATAAAATGAGATGACGTTTAACGTAAATGTCTAAATTACTTGGGCGTGGTTTCAGGGTTTAAGTAAATTTGATTGAAAGTATCATGAAATAGTATATTAAACAACAAGGTTTGAAAACGACTCTTTGCACACGGGCGAGACAAATTGATGGACCGAGACGAAGTCGAGGTCAAATCTCGCGAGTGTGCAAAGAGGTTTTCTAACGAAGTTTTTTACGATACTTTTTTTTACGACTGCAAATAAAAAAAAACATTTTTTGTGTAAATTTTTATTTTAAAAACAAACGCAAAAACAAAAATAATGAAAACAAGAAACTACAGACTATAATTTAGCAAACAGGAAACTTCATAACTATTTTAAAATATTAATTGTAATGTTTACTTCTGCAGGAATCGTCGCATTGTTGATCGACTTTTTAACGATGGAGACAACATTTTCTGGCACCTTGCTTATACAGTTCTCTGTCGTCGGCATATTGCAGTTTTCTTGCGGCACTTCATTACTCAATTGTTCTGTTGTGGCTGTGCCGCAACAGACGACACAGAGGAAGAGATCCTCTCTGAAACATCCATTTTATTACTAAGCGAGTCATCTATATAACTTTCGGCGACTGAGCTGGATTTCCATCCACCATGGCGCTTCAGAGCCAGCAAATCTGATCCAGAATTCACCAATATTGTGGCTGACGACCGCCTAAAGCAATGCCCGGTATAGGCTTCTGGAGTTTCAACATCAAAAATTTGGCGATGTCTTTGCCATACGCCAATTTTGTTAATTCAATG
Organism: Listronotus oregonensis; assembly: GCA_019359885.1. Lineage (NCBI taxonomy): Eukaryota > Metazoa > Arthropoda > Insecta > Coleoptera > Curculionidae > Listronotus > Listronotus oregonensis. The sequence continues at coordinate 6,627 of JAHBCN010006304.1, read as the reverse complement.
TTTTGGCGAGTGCATTTTCCATTTTGATAATTAAGAAAAAAACGATCTGTTTGCAGGAGTGGAGGTCGAAGGGCAGAATACTTTTTAAGATGGTGTAGAGACTTCCTGACACTGTAAATGATCTCGGCATCTTCGTTTTGGTATTCTCTAGTTTAATTAACATTGCGCTGCCAAAATCCGTCATATTTTCTTTTTAAGGAAGCACAATTCTTCTCTTCGGCATGCCCCAGAGAGTCCGACTGCCACCACTGCCTGAAACAAGAAAAATACCGATAAGTCTTTAGTTTTATTCATTTTTAAGTAAGTACTTTATGAAACTAGCACTATTTAAAAACAGAATTGGGTAACCCCTGCCTACTAAACCTTCTCACTATAAAAAATGACACCATAAAATAAATAAAATAACTGTGATGCCTACCTTGATTAGCAAATATTTCTCGTCTGAAGCGTTCTTTAGGAAGCGGCAAAAATCATTCTCGCTAAGAATTTTGGACTTCTTTGGCACATAGTTTTCTGATTTTCTTTTTATTAGGGCCTGCAACTTCTGGTATTTCCCAATATCCGTATTTTGGTTTTGCCCTCAGGGTTGATTTTAGCATGGAAAAGGTGCTCCATAATGTTGAAGACTTGTATTTGTTCGACAGCTCTTCAAAGTACACCAACATAACATTTTCGGAAAACGTTTGTACGTTTTTGCTTGTCTCCACTTCATAAATCGATGTAACTCGGCTTCATATCGATCTCTTGACTTTGTTGGAAGTAGGTTTGACGAGATTAAACTCGCTTTTTTAGAATTTCTTCAGAATCGGACATTTTTTCCTGAAATCAAAATTTTTTGTATCTAAATTGGTATCTAATCAACAAAACAAGAAAACTATGACGGTTGCTATGGAAATAAAGCCTACTTTGAGTTTTCTATATTTTTGACATAACAATAAAAACCATAATAAATCATATTGAAAGACAGAACCGTGTGCAAAAAAAACATATTTTCCTTGCACACATTGTGCGCAAAATACAATTTTCAAAGCTTGTTTAGCGTGTGCAAAACCCCATTTTCTAAAGCAGTCGTATAAAAAAAATCTTTTAATATACAACCGATTTTAGTTTTTGCGGCCTTGAAGATTTACTTTTATGGTGTACCTATAAATTTAAATCAAAGTTAGAATTAGATAAAAAAAATAGAATTAATTTAGAAATTTACTAATAGATTAATTTTCTGCGTATGATATTAGTTACGAAGCTTGTAGGAAAAATAAAATTAAAAAAAAAAATTATATACAATTTTATCTCTGAAGCAATAGACACAAAAGAAAATAAAATATACATACTAGAAGCCAAAAGAAGTAAAATTTTATATCTTCACCACCAAGTAATATTTTTTTGACTTGAGACAGTCCATAAAGGCATGAGTACTAACGTAGTGGGGGTCACACTAGGCAAAAAAAAGTATAAGAATTTATAAATTTACTAATAGGTTAATTTTCTGCGTATATAATAGTTAAAAAATTTATATTTATATACTTAAATGTTATTAGGTCCACACCAATGAGCTAACATCATAGATAGAGAACGCATTTTATTCATAAACGCAATCGAGAGCTGCGGCCAACATGTTTTTGTTTATTATTGGCGATAGAATGGTACAAGCATAGTTTGTACTTACTTGTGAAATGATAATTCAGGAATCACATCAGTCACTTGTCACACTTGGCACTGACTTACCATTTTAATTTATTAAAAGTACTTACACAAAACTGAAATTTATACAATTGTCACAAAAAATTACCCAAACAACAAAAAACATTTACACTAAAACTCCATATTGAATGTGTCATCTATCGAACGAAGCCATGGATTCTAGAGAGGTAAAGGATCACCCAGTCTGTGTTACAAAAATAGCCCTTCAGTTGCAGATGGCGTTGTGTTCCAGAGGGCCGTTTTTAAACTTTACTTTATATATTGCGTTGGTTCTCATTGGTTCCCTAAACTACATCAGCGCCTCATAGTAAGGGTCACTTTTTGAGCAAAACAGCCATAAAAGAGGGTGATCCTTTACTTCTCTAGAATCCATGAGCGAAGCTGAAGGTGGCGGAAGTACGCTTCTACGAAAAATCTGCTGTTGTCACGTTGTCGCTCCTTTATTAGTAGCTGTCCAAAAAGAAAATAGTATTTTGACATCATTACTTTTCTGTGTTATACTTTATAGTAATAAATATAACAAATATTATTCACAGTTTAAAATACAATAGTAGAGCTTATTTTGATACAATTTTAGAAATATATTAAGTAAAATTTAATCATTATATACTATCAAGTAAATGAAACAGAAAGATACTTGGCAGCCACGCTTAACGACAAAATAGTATCTGTAGTAACCATTTTCCCAGGTTTTGATGGATTTTATTGTTTCAAGTACAGAGGTTCATTCATCGCTAGGCATAACCTTAGAATGTGCGTTTATGATGCAACGCTTATGCCAAATCGATGCTTTTTCCAGTTAAACTAACAGCTCATTGGTCCACACAATCAGGCGAATTGTGACTAGATAATTGAATATCTTGCTTTTAAACTGTAAGTAAGCGCAATAAAAAAGATTTAAGTACTTTTACAGAAAGTACATTTATTAGGGCATACCTTACCACGCCTTATTAGTTTGAGGTTTTGTTAGCTTAGAAATATATTCAAAAACTCTTTCTTGTTACATATTATAGGTAAAAAGTAAAAAGCGAGCTCAGATTTAAATTTAGCACATTACAGTAATTACAAAAAAAAATATATATATATATATATATATATATATATATATATATATATATATATATATATATATATATATATATATATATATATATATATATATATATATATAATAGAGATATATATATATATATATATATATATATATATATATATATATATATATATATATATATATATATATATATATATATATAGGGTGTTTTCTAATTGAATGATTTTTGGGTCCATTTTAGGAAGAAAATTTTATATGAACGTATATCCTAAACGAGGGACTTTTGCCATACAGGATGGCAAAATTTTCAAAAATAAATTATTTATTATTAATATCTGTAATACCCCTTTGGATATTTTAATGAAATTTGGCATTCATGTATAAAGAGGCATTTTTTAGTGTACCACATTTTTTTATTTTCACCAGTGGTTTTCGTACGGAATTTGATCTGCTTGTTTTGGCAGACATTGATAGTAAGCCAATGATTTCCTTAAAATAAGAAAAATATTTTTAAAATCCCCAATTTTTTCTAAGCAAAGTAAATCACCTAATTTTTTTTAATCCGATGCAAGGTTTTCGCTTAAAAAAAGAAAAACAGTTTCTCTGCATGATCATAACTATATTGGTAAACAATACCACCATGCATAGAAATATCTAGATTTAATTTTTCTGGGTGAAAACCGTGCGTCGGACTTAAAAAAAATCAAGAATAAAAATGAAAATAACAATTCACTTAGCAAAGTTAAATCTTAGTATGTCTCTGCAAGATGATATTATTTCCCGATATTATTATAATCATGCAGAGAAACGGTTTTTATTTGTTTAAGCGAAAACCGTGCATCAGATTGGAAAAAGTTAGGTGTCAAGTTTGCTCAGAAATGATTGGGGATTTAAAAAAAAAATTTTTTTTTTAAAGAAATTAGTGGCGTATTATCAATGTTTTCCAAAATAGGCAGGTCAAATTTCGTAGAAACACCACTGGTGAAAATTTAAGAGTACATGTGTGCCAAATTTCATCAAAATATCTAAAGTGGTATTACAATTATTAATAATAAAATATGTATTTTACTTAAGATGTTTAGGACATATGTTATATATATGAAGTTTTCTTCTTAAAATGGACCCAAAAATCGCATCCTTAAATACTTGAATATTGACATTTAATTAGAAAACACCCTGTATACAGGGTGATTGGTAAGTCGAGGCGAAAAATTAAAGCCCGAATTAATTATTTAATCGAAAACCAAGAATACTTTTTTTGCAAATTTTCCTTCGTTTCCAAGATATTTCACTATAAAGTTTTGGCAAACAAAATTTAATCACATTTTGGTTGTCGCTAATCTTAGTTGGCGCTTTTAATCTATTACTTCATAAGAAATTAAGAATTGACCGTTGTCAAAAGTTAGACACTTTGGTGCACATGCTTAATAATTATTATGTTATACACATACACATAAACAATATCACCGTATTCTTCGTTAGTGAACTTGATTTTCTTGTGAATTTTTCAATAACAGATTGACAAGTGTCTAACTTTTGACAAAGGTCAAACTTGATTTCATATGACGTAATAGTTTGAAAGCACCAAATAAGATTAGCGACACCCACAATGTGATTAAATTTTTTTTTGCCAAAACTTTATAGTGAAATATCTTGGAAACGAAGGAAAATTTGCAAAAAAAGTATTCTTGGTTTTCGATTCAGAATTACAACATTTATTCGGGCATTCATTTTTTACCTCGACTTACAATCACCTGTATATATATATATATATATATATATATATATATATATATATATATATATATATATATATATATATATATATATATATATATATATATATATATATATATATAGTTTTTTTTCCTGACCGTGTTATTAAATTAATAATTTTTAATTCTCCTGGGTTTTTCGGTCATTTTTTTAAAAATTAATTTGAAATGAAATTAAAACATTTCTTTGACGTTTCGGTTTATTTCCAATTAAACCATCATCAGAATCTAGAACAATAAGATGTTCTTAATGTCTCTATATATACAATTGGAAACAAAAACAAATAACAAAAATTAATTAAAAGAAACAAATATAAAGTTACATACCTTTTGCCTTTCATAAACTTACACTATCTAATAAGATTTAAAAAATTCAAAATAAAGATAAAAACCAAACACTTAAAAACTAAACGATGAAACTATTACGCTTTACATCTTGAATGTTAGTGATGAAAAATAGAGTATATTTTATAAATGTTGGGTCTACCCCTAACTGTACATAACTTTGGGCTTTCCAGCCCTAATAGGTGGTAAAAATTTGCATTTATTATCCTGTAATTAGGTCGTTATAGACGACACTTAGATTACCAGTGTCAGTCCTAAAATTTACAGTATTTTTTGTTTTTTTGATATGAATCATTTCTTTTAGGTTTCTTTTTTTATAGTTCGTTTCGTAATCTAGAATTTGAACATTTTTGAAATTAAAATTATGTAGTTCTTCTATTGCGTGATTAGCGAGAGCTGTTGAATTATCTTTAATATTTCTTATGCTTGTTTTGTGTTCATTTATTCTATTTTTTAAATATTGCTTTGTTTGTCCAATATAGGTTTTTGGACAATCAAGGCAATCTATTTTATAAATGAGGTTCGTTTGATCTAATTTTGGGATTTCTGGTTTTAGTTTTGTGAAGAGGGATTTAGAATTATTTAGCGGTTTTTCAGATACATGAATGTTAAATGGATTCAATACTTTTTTTATTTTATGATTTATTTCAGGGTTGTAGGGTAATGAAATATATTCCTTGTCTTTATTATTGTTGTTATTTTGATTTCTATTAGGGTTATATAAATGATTTATACGTGCTTTTATAATTGGTTCTGTGAATTTTTTTTGGGTATTTGTTTTTTGTAGGTTTCTCTTTTTTAACTTTTTGGTCTGTGCTTTGTATCAGAGAGTTTTACAGCTCTGTCAATAATGACTTTACAGCACTTTTTTTGTATAAAATTGGGGTATTTGAGGTGAAATTTAGGTATCTACCAGACCAAACAGGTTTGGTGTACCAGTTTGTTTTATTATGCCATTATTATCATAACCTATTGTAACATCAAGGAAGTTAATTGTATGATTATTTTCGTTTCATGAGTAAATTGAATTTTTTTGGATGGAAAGAATTAAATTTGTTAAATGTATAGTTAATTTTATTTTTTGGAATACATAGAAGACAGTCATCAACATATCTCTTATAAAAATATGGTTTATAATCTAGCGAATTTATAACATTATCTTCTAGGCATTCCATGAAACAAGGTTGGCTATGGTAGCCGATATTGGTGATCCCATTGCAACGCCGTAAATTTGGGAATAAAAATGTTCTTGGAATTGAAAGAAATTTGATGAAAGGCATAATTTAGTTGCTTCGATAAACTCATTTTTGGAATAGTGGTAAATTCTTTAATTTGGGACCATTTTTCGTAATGTTAATAAAAAACATTACTGAAAAATGGTGCAAAAAAAATTTACCATATTCAAAAAATATTTATCGAAACAAAATGCCTCCTAATTTCTTTCTAAGTACAAAATAAATTTACAAGTACTTCTTGTCACACAAAGTTACATGCATAAGTACTTATTGCCCGTGTCAGGCGGTGGCTGCGACAATAAATCGAAATGCAACTTTTTGCTTATGTTGTAGGCCTTGAATAACAAAATGAGCAATGGGCAGGGCTTTTTGCAGAAATGGTCTTTTTGTTGCATTTCGTATGAGCTAAAACTTTTATTACCATCGATATACATTAAATTAATTTTAAACTAACATATTAATAATTATGTATGTAGAAATTTAAAAATTTTAATAAAAATTTTTGGATTTATTTATG
>JAHBCN010006303.1:0-49766 GCA_019359885.1 Listronotus oregonensis | reverse complement strand
TACGGTTTCATTGATAAATCCAAGGAAGTTTAAAGGTTTTAAAACTTCCTTGGATAAATCCCAGAGAAAGGTGCAAATAAATAGGCAACCAAACATACAGTTGATTTGTTTTGTTCATGTATTAATAGCCACATTCGGCAAATATAGTTTTGCCGATGAAAATAAAGTGAGGTTAGGTTTAGGTTTTTATTAAACTTGAAGAAACGAGAAACCCGCATCGATTTTTATTGATATTTTTAGTATTTTTGGGAGTGCGTGTTGATCAATATTTTAGTGTTTTTCGGGACTGTTTTTAAAGTTTTTATCGTAAAGAAGTTGAGTGTAATTTCGTAAGAAAGTGATTTCATTATTATATTATTTTTTATCCTAGAGGTGTCAGGTAAGCCTTGTAAATTTTTTGATTCCGACAAAAATGAAGGGAAGCTATTTAACGGAAAACGAACATGGATATGTAACTACCATAACCAGTGATATTGTTCATTGCATTTTAAGTTTAAAAAGTGGCTTTTCATCTCTTTCATTCGACGATCAAGTTAAAATAATAAATAATGGGCGTCCGACACCCAACATGTCAAACCTAATTAATACGGGAGGCAAAGGAAGTAACAGGGCTTTTTTAGAAAATTGGTATCAAAAGTATGCCTGGCTTACGGGAAGTGAAACAAAAAATAAATTGTTTTCGAACCGAAACAAAAAAAATCAAAATCCATGGTATCAGGTATGCTACGACAACTTGAAAGAACTTTCGTGCTCTACAAAAGCACGATATATCAAAAGGTCATTTACAGTCAACATAAAATGAATCTCTTTGGTTGACAAAACATTTACTTGTTAGAAAACAACGGAGCTTAGTTAGAAAATGTTAAACATAACGAACTTGTTTAAAATATCACTCTATGTTGCATCGATTAATAAATATTGTAATTTTTTTGGCTTGTCCAGAACTACCATTTAGGGGCCCCGATAAATGTAAGCAGTCATTAAATGTTTTCTGAGGAAAAAAAAAGTCATTGCTTCTGCCGACCCGGGCTGCCAACCCACCAGCCGCCACTGCATTTTAAAACTTAAAAACATTTTATTAAATCCAAAAGTACGTACCCTGAAGAAACATATTGTTGGCATCATTAATAACAGGTAGATTGCCACTGTCGGTAGCCGGAAGGATAAGAATTTTAATTTTTGTTTTTTATAGTAAAAAAATATTTAAGAAAATTTATAAAAACGAAAACAATTTTATAGATGCTTATACTATGTAGTCCAGATAATTTTTAATTTGTAGGGACAAGTTTTAATTTTTTTTTAAATTAAGAGGTTTTTTTCCATAAGGTGACTTCTTTTAACTATTTAATTAAATTATAATATATTTGGCTTAAGTTGTCAATGTCTTTTTTGTTGTTTACGCAATTGTTTTTTTTTATATGAATCATTTCTTTTACAGTAAGTTTATGGTAGTTTTTGTCAAAATCTAGTATTTTAGTTTCTGCAAAGTTAAAGGTATGTTTGGTTTCGTGTTCGTGTTTGTGTAATGCGGTAGATGCGGATTTTTTGGTATTTGTGACCATTTAAACGATTGTTAAGATGTTGGGTTGTCATACTTATATATTTGTTTGGACAATTTGAACACGGAATTGCGTAAACAACATTTGACTTTTTTGTGAGGTGTTTGGCTTTTTAATTTTGTAAACAACTGATTTACTAAGTTCTGTCCTTTGTAACATACCGTTATTTTATAATTATTTAGAATATGTTTAATTTTTTCTGATAAGTTATTTGTGTATGGCATAGCAATATATTTTTTATCTTTCACGTTTTCTTGTTTATTGTTAGACGTTTCTTTGTTGTAAAAGTTGTGTATTCTGTCTTTTATTATTTTATTAATGAGGTCAGAGCTGTTTTACAAAATAACCATTTTCTCAAGAAACTCATTAATAAAATAATAAAAGAAAGAATACACAAATTTTACAACAAAGAAAAGTCTAACAATAAACAAGAAAAAGTGGATGATAAAAAATATATTGTTATGCCATACACAAGTAATTCATCAGAAAAAATTAAACATATTCTAAATAAATAAAAATAACGGTATGTCATAAAGGACAGAACTTATTAAGTCAGTTGTTTACAAAATTAAAAAGCCAAACACCTCACAAAAAAAGTAAAATGTTGTTTACGCATTTCCGTGTTCAAATTGTCCAAACAAATATATAAGTATGACAACCCAACATCTTAACAATCGTTTAAATGGTCACAAATACCAAAAATCCGCATCTACCTACTGTAAAGGAAATGATTCATATAAAAAAAGATAACAATTGCATAAACAACAAAAAAGAGATTGACAACTTAAGTCAAATATATTATAATTAGGTGTGTTGTTAAATTCATCAGATGGTTTAGCGCTGAAATCTATCGTGACGTCACAGTAGATTACCGCTAGTTTTATCCTTGTCCATATACTACTAAAACAACGGCCATCTTTCTTTAGCGCTTTTCCATCAATTAATTTAAAAACGGCTTGATGAAACAGCGATTAGTGCGCACGATTCATCGATGAATTTAACAACACGCCTATTTAATTAAATAGTTAAAAGAAGTCACCTTATGGAAAAAAACCTTTTAGTTAAAAAAAAATGAAAACTTGTCCCTACAAATTAAAAATTATCTGGACTACATAGTATAAGCATCTATAAGATTGTTTTCGTTTTTATAAATTTTCTTAAATATTTTTTTACTATAAAAAACAAAAATTAAAATACTTATGCTTCCGGCTACCGCTAGTGTGTAAAGATGTATAAAACAGATGCAAAAAAAAGTCCCATAAATTTCTCAAAAAAAAACGTATTTAGTTTTTTGGAGATAACTTTTCACCTCAATAAGCTATTTTTTCCACTCCTAAGAAATTTTATGAGCTATAATGAATTACTTATGGGTTGCCATAAATTCTGAGACTTATGGTAATCTCGCCCTTTTTATTGCTCAATTTTTTTTTCAAAAAGTTAAGCGACCCACTACTTATTTTAATCATAACTTACCTAATTTTTGACCTAAAGACTTTAATAAATTTTCCTTAAAAATTTTCTTGTTTTCCTTTTATTTAACATTGAAATCTTTGAATTTTACGGCAAACAAAAAATCACCTTCAAAGGACTTAACTCTCTTTGTATTGCGTAATGGTATTGCGCCTAAGACAATAAATAAAAAAGATAGGAATGATTTTTTTCATAAAATGCAAGGTTTTTGACTTATTCGCGAGAAACGCTTAAAAAATATATATTTTTTCGAAATATTTAGTCATGAATACCTAACTCAAAAAGTATTAGGTGATCAAAAAACTTTATACTTTATTTTTTGCTTTAAATTAGTTCATGTATCGACGGTAATTGTCTCGAAAGTTGTCTCGTCTCCGATTTTGACCAAATTTGGTATACGGGGGTTTTTCGGGGCGCTGATTACGAATCTGCAAAAAAAATTTCGGCAACGTTTCGTTTACGAGATATTCATCATCAAAGTTAAAAATCAAACTAACTTTTTTCACTATATCCCCCCTTTTTTTTGTACACAATTCTTGATTGTTACACTAAAGTGGCACACAATATTTTATAAACACCTTTTAAAACCTTGTATTTTTATTTATTTTACACCTTTTTTCCATTGAATTGCAAACTTTCAAGTTCAAAGGCAGCAGCCATATTTGTTTACAAAAAGTCTAGTGTATACATGGTTGCCGACACGTTGCGGCGTGTGCAAGTGAAGTTTGCAATTAAATGGAAAAAAATGTAAAATAAATATAAAAACAAGTTTTTAAAAGATGTGTGAAATATTGTGTGCCAATTAAGTGTAAAAATCAAGAATTCTGTGCAAAAAGAAGGAGGAATGGTGTAAATAAGGTTAGTTTGATTTTCAGCTTTGATGATGAATATCTCGAAAACGAAACGTTGCCGAAAAAAATGTTTTGCAGATTCGTAATCAGCGCCCCGAAAAACCCCCGTATACCAAATTTGGTCAAAATCGGAGTGGAGGCAACTTTCGAGACAATTACCGTATCGACTTTTGGGGTTGTTTTAAATATTAACATTTACACCCCCGAGAAGGGATGACAATCACCCCAGGGGTGGAGGCGCCCATCGGCGCTGTATACCTTTTGTTACTTGTGTCATTTTTAAGCTTCTGTCAAAATTTGAAGTCAATTAGTTTAGGTATATAGAATTCGGAGCGGAAAACCTTTAGTGATTGGTCTAAAGCTGAAAAACCGTAAAGCGCACCACACGATATTATAGTATAATAACGATAACTTGTTATCAAATCATATGATGTAACAATTTAAAATTTAGATTAAGTACCATGGTTATTCAAGTTCATTTAAATTTAGATTTAAAAATTAAATTTCACTTTTAAATAAATTAAGTACACTGGGAAACTACGATAGCATTATTGTTTACCGTTTAATTACGTTTATATGTATTACGTCGATTTCGATACATAGTAAAAAAGCGGATGTAACAATGTTTCATATAAAATATGTAAAGAAAGTACAGCTTTTGTGGCAACCAGTTAATATAACCGTACACTATGCCTGCATTTTCTTTTGGCTGGCACTTTTTCTCGGTCATTATATTGACTAATTACACCACAGCTGGGCTTATAGGATATAAAATACTCTTTATCCCGTGTGTAAGAGCAAAAACGATAGATAAAGAAGTGGTTATAACCCTGGGTACACGTGATACAACGGACCACAAGCAAAACATCGAACGATGTGACGTCAAATATTAGTAGCATCACAGTCGAACCTATATGTAGTACAGGAAATGAGGCATTTTGGCTCGGAATTTTTTTGTGTAGGGAATAGCCCAAGGATCAAAGTTTATATCATGCCGAGGTGTGCTTTATCCTGGGGGTGGTTGCCACCCCATCTTGGGGGTAGAAATTTTTTATTACATTTTAACTACAGAAATCGATAAAGAAAGTAATTGCAAGTAAAAAATGTTATATACATTTTTTTTGTAAAAGTAATATTTTTCAAGTTATTCGCGATTGAAAATAAAAGTTTTTCGACGAAAAAATCGACGTTTTTAATGGGGTTTTCACGAATAACTCTAAAAATATGCATTTTACCAAAAAAACTGTAAAAGCAAAATTGTAGCTTATAAAAAAACTAAAAAAATGTTATTTTATAATTTCTCTACAACCAGACGGACCGAGCTGCGGCTTGTTAATGGTTAGCTTTTGTTCGTCAAATGCTAAATTTTTAAGATTCATGGTCAAATAGCGGGAAAAGTTTGCATTTTTCAAAGAAAACATATAAGGTATTTTTTAAAGTATATAATTAAACCTTTCTTAAAAAAAATAGAGTTTCTAGCATAAAAAGTGAGCGAGTTATGATAAAAATTCGGAGCCTAATATTCTATACAACGGGTATACTTCAATACTTTTACCGATATAATTTTTGTGTGTAATTCTACTTTTTTTCCGATTTATACCTATTACATTGCTTTGTAAGAATTGCTATGTTGTAAGGGGTGGTTTTTATGGATTGAAAATTTGCAAAAGAATGAAATTGGTAATATTTCAGGCAGTAATATTTTTAATTATTAAACATGTCAAGCTATTAATTTTTTGGGAATAAATTAAGCTATAATAAGGGTTGATTTATAAGGGTCGAGAAGTTGCAAAATGAAATTAGTACATATTTTAAGCAACAGCATTCTAAAATTAAATCACTATGATAAATTAATTATTTTTTAGGGTAATTTTTTTTTACTTTAAGCTCTGACAAGGGTTAATTTTTAAGGGCTGAAATATTTTAAAATTGTATTACAAAGCATAAAACAATTATTAATTAACTAATCCAAACCTATTTTTACCCATCTTAAGGTTTAAAATGTTATTCTTTAAGTTTTGACAATTAGGGGTAGTTTTCACCCTTAAAAAACAAACAGGGCACATCACCATGAAATAGAATTTGAAGTAGAGGGTTAGAAGCGCCTAATTCCAAATTTTTATGCAAATCGATGCAGGACAAAAAAATGGCGAGGTTTTGCCATTTTTTTAGCTTCATTCCCTGGACTATAATAATTATGTATCATAAAATCGTTTTAATTTGTCAAAAACAATTTTTTTTGTAAATCTCCTGAGGGGTGGTTATTTAAAGGTTGAGTTATGGTGGTTAAATATTTATTATACGGTAAACTGTTAAAATATTTTTTTCTGCAATAAAGCGTTATTAAATAATTTTAAAATGAAAAAAACAATTTTTTTGTAATTTAGTTATTAAGGATGATTTTTGAGGGTTGAAACGTTACAAATATAATATTAGATATAACTCACAACATAAAAATATGTTAATTCTTCATATTTAGCTATGATTTTAATTTACATAAGGTCTATTTCTATGGTTTTTTAATTTGTTAAAATAAGGGGTGGTTTTTACCCCCTAAAAATAAAAAGCACACCTTAAGCATATATAAACATTGATCTAGAGGGTGAAAGCAACTTAATTCCAAATTTTCATAAAAACTGAAACTGTACAAAAAAATCCGGAGGTCAAACACCTTTTTCCTCCCCATCCACTGTACTAATGTTGTCATAATTCTCCCCGTGTCAAGTGAAATTAAGGTTTGTCTTCCCAAAGGGTAAATACTTGAAAAATGTAATAATAAATTATCGGCATACATCTGTCGTCCTAAGCTTGACTTTAGCTTTGGTTAAAAAATTGTAGTTTTGGAGCAATCGTACTTCGAAAAGTTAAAGTTTTTGAAAAGGTTATTTATCGTGTTCCAAGATGGCTATTTTTTGCATTTTGTATGTCTATTTTCTATTTAATTACCCACAGTCATCCTGTAAAATCCATCAATAAATGATCAGAGCATAGTCAATATTCACTTTTTAAAAGGGCATACTGGGTATGATTAGTACCTTTTTCTTTCGGTGAAAGAAGGAGAGAGGAAGTAAAATAACAAGCTTTATACATAGGTTGTGGGGACGGTAAATACTGATATCCCAAATATATTTTTGACAATGCAGAGTGGTTGAAAAAAAGAAAGCTATATTTTAATTTTTTTATTTAGATTATATTTGATATAATAGTAAGGTATGTACTATAGTTAGTCGGTTTGGATTTCTAAAATAGACAGTATCGATAATTTTTCTATTAAAAAAGATGTTTTTAATAACATAATTTTGGCCCCCTACCGTTAACAATATATTTTTTATTTTCTATTACGAGTGAATTTTAAAATTTTCTATAAAATTCTTCATACTTATTTTATAGGCAATCTACGTACTGCCACGTCTTTAGTGTCAGGTGAACCAAAAGGGCCCAGCATAGTGACAGAAATTCCTGGTCCAAAATCCAAACAACTTCTAGCTGATTTAAATTCTATTAACGTAAGTAAAGGTCCAAGTTCAGCTTTCACTATTTGCTTATATATTATTACCTTATACTCAGACCTAACAAATTTGTCTTCTCTGTATACCATTTATAACAATCCACAAATTTTCAACCTTATGTATGGTTTATTGCCAGTATTTAGACTGTTTTTGAACCTGTCCAGTTGAAATTTTACGAATTTTTACTTACATTTGTTGTATAATGTTTAAAGAGTTTGCTTCAAAGTGCTCTATTTAAACAGGCAGTATGGCTCAAATGCGATTGGTTATATTCGTCATCTTATCTGTGTAAAAGCAGTTGGTATGCAACATAGATATGTGCGAGAGGGCACCTACACTCTAAATAGAGTATGGCACATTAAGAAGGAGTGACTCCAAGAGGGGGCGAATTGTGGCTTATAGCTTACACTTCTGGTAATTTAGAGAAATTAGGACAAGAACAAAATAATCTTTACGTACTATTTTGGGATGTCACTAGACATGGATCATGAAGATCGACGACAAAGAGCTTTGGGCACCGAACGTCATAGGGAAACAACAGCGTCAAGATCACTAAGACTTTTGGCTCTTAGAGATCGACTGAGTTCGACTTAGACGATTGCAAATTATTGGATTTAGGGCCTTCGTCCACCGCTGCAACGCAACTGCAACAAAATTTGCGTTTAAATCGTAGCACGTGTGCACCGCAATTGGATTTAGACCGTTGCCGGTGCAACTAATTCTAATGCGTCCGTTGCGTGGTAACGAGCAGTATGAGATATGTGAAAATAGCACTATTGGATTGGAGTACCAAAAATATTATTTAAATGTGTTAATTCTCATTTCATACATATGACCGTGTGCAACTTCTGCAGAACAAAAAACCATTAAATCTTCTTAGGGCCACAGCAGCTTTCAGAAAACTTTTTCTCTGTTAAACTACGAACTATTTCTCCCCTCCTAACCTCTAGTTTCTACACAGTATATGCTGCATCCATGTATGGTATATGACAGGTCCCAAAACACTTAGTGTTCTTGACTCCAGTCAAAGAAGAACCTCTCGCCCTTTTAATGATCCAACAATCCATCTGTAAAAGCTGCTGTCTGCAGAGGTCTTTCCTTTCCCTCCCCGAACCCCTACCTTATTAATAAACTGCTCCTTACTTTACACTTTAGTACTTAGGCCTCGCCACCTAGTAGGATCTTTTTGGTTATCGGCAACTCTTGTTGCCACCGTATGGAACGGGATCCGAGGCTAAGACAAAGACGAGGCTTAACTCAAGGTGTTAGCATATCATGCTGATGAGTGAATGACATCCTGTGCCTTAAACAGGTGTCTCCAACGGTGCCTCTGAGACACAGGGCGACCTCTCAGAGTATCTAGCATTACTGCGGTAATGCGGGGCTCTGCCGTGGTGGACTATTTTTTCCCTAGCTCCAAACAGAAAGCGGACAGAACCGCTTTCATAGGAAAAAAGTGACAAAGGTGCGCTGACCGAAACGGATAAATCCGTTTCGAGAGGTGCCACCCAAGGTCACAAGCAGACAGAAGTGCGCCGACCAAAACGGGTGAATCCGTTTCGAAAGATGCCCCTGAAGTCACAGGCGCTTGTTTCACGGGGAAGGGCTGATCAATCCCGAACAAACAGGTGCTTAGAAATGGATCCCTGAATCCAAACAGAAGGCGGACAGAACCGCTTTTTGTGGGGAAAAGGGTTCCCTGGCTTTTAACAGAAAACGAATAGAACCGTTTTCATAGGGAAAGGCCGGAGAAACGGCCTCAGAAGAAACATCTGCTTCCTGTAACAAGGACCTGGTAGCTACCCACGTCACTATACCGGGATAGAAGGGCATGACGGATCTAATCGTCTGCTCGTCATACTTTCCAGGAGACAGGGACACCAGAACACATATTGTGCTCGTGTCCGGTAGCGACACGATTAAGAGAAGTTGTAAGAACTCTCTCCCAATCTGATATCGGATTCATTAGAAATCTGATCTTATTGGGAGAAATATAAAAAGGTGTGAGCCACAATAGACCAAGCAGTCGCGGTGGAGGGCGTAAAAAGTCCACTCACTTTAAATCTACCTACCTACCTACCTAGGCCTCGCCTTTGTGGACCGTTGAAAAATAAGAAATGGTTACCCTTAATAAAATAAATTTAAAATTGAAAGGAGTTGATGTTGCCCGCTGACGTTACCCATATTGATAACGTAAAACCAGCATTTTGACTCACCATTTCTTGCTTTATTATTTCGTTATTATTTTTTTTAAGCAAAGTGGATCAGTCCAGATTTTTGGAAACTACGATAAATCAATTGGAAATTACCTTGTAGATGTTGATGGTAATGTATTTCTCGACGCTTTCACCCAAATTTCATCCATTCCTATAGGATACAATCATCCTGAATTACTGAATGTCTTTAACGATGATCATAAACTGGTAAGTGATAACAATTTTTTTCCTTACATAAGAAAAGTATATGTGTTATAGTCAATCCTCAAAGCTCCGGCGTTCATAGGTTTGACTAATCAATCCTCAGGTCTGACTTGAAGTCTTAGTCAAAGCCCAAACAAATAAGGTTTTTCGGCCTCTGACTAAAGAATTTTCGTCAATCCTAGGAGAAACTAATTTGATCAGGCAAACGTCAAAACTCAATTTAATGAAATCGGGGTTTGACCAGTCAAACATTAATTAGGTATTAGAAAGGCTCAGTTTGTTAAATTAGATGTAATAAAACGATTTTTTTTATTTTAATGTTTATTGTTGTTATATTGTCATAGTTAAAATAAAAAAATTAGCCCTTATTCAGACATGGTGAGACATTATGACATTTAGGATTGCACTATACGTCAGATCTCTTACATTTACAACTAACCACAAATAACCACAACTAACCGCAAGTGTAAACTTATTTAAACGTGTTACAAGTACCGTCGACGTTTGACCGAGTCTGCCAGTCGCTTCTAGAATCGACTAGGCAAAGCCCGAAACAGATTATTTTACTTTCGACGTTTTGACTAAAAAGTTAGGAACTTCTAGGTTTGACTAAAAATACTTTAGTCAAAGGCCGAAATTGAAATTTATTTCGGGGTTAGCCCGAAGGCTTTGGTCAAACCTAGGATAAACCAGTCATTCTGCGAAGAGACTGCATATCGACCTTTGACTATGACATATGAATTATTATAAATCGAGATGCCTGCATTAAAAAAAACGTAGTTTTCTTTCCTATTTAGGTAGGAATGTGTGTCGGTATTCGTTTTGGCTCTTTGGTTTAAAAAAATGCTTTGCCGCAAAAAAATCAAATTTGTAGGCGTTTTCTTGGCTCAAAATTGAATAAACTTTTGTTAAAATATATCTGACATAAGTAGGATATTGAGAAATATAACATTTTACTAGTAACTTAGGTTGGTACGGTTTATACAGTTAAGTGTACTGTTTAGTACTATATACTGGGTAAATACCTTAATTTTTTTTCACATTAGGGTCAGTTTAAAAGGTAATAATTAATTAAATAGTGTACACTTTTTACACTTTTTTATGAATGAACCGTTTGTAATCGTCAGTGTAATTTAGGACTAGGTGTTTGGTATAAATTTTGGTGTAAACTAGTTTTCACTTAATTACTCTAACTCTCGAAGTAGTAAAGTAAGATGTATTATTACTACAAGACTTAAATTTGTTTATTTATAAACATAAATATAAAGCCATTTTTTTAATTTCTGACATAAGTCTAAAACGCGTTTGGTATAAAAATCAATTCCAGAACTTATTTACACTTAGTTCCACTTTTTAGTCCTACACTTTCCTACCCTGTCCTACACTGACCTTGATAACAAACAGACTATACCATTTTTGGTTTCTCCAAAACTGCCCAGCCTGTACATTTTAACGTAGGAAAATAAAACAAATTACTTCAACATACATGAATCTACGGGGTACTCCGTAGATTAGGTTATTCAGTTTGAAAATGTAGTAATACCTTAATTTGGTAATACTACAAAAATATAGTCCCAATTTTTTATAAAAATCCACTCATAGATAACAATAGATATTTGTGCAATCAGTTGGAAAAAGCACTATTTTACGTAACGAGCAGATTTCTGTGAATGAAAAATAGTGTTTCCCAACGCGTTTCAAACAATATTTTTTCTTATTTTGAGAGGGATATGATTTTTTTAAATTCAAGTTTAAGATATAAAAAACTTTTCAAAACTCATTAACGTTGTCAAACATCTTACTTTTCATCACCCAGTTGCGAAAAATTTTACTTTTCATAACTAGTTAAGAAAAGTAAAATATTTTACAACGTCAACGAGTTTTGAAAAGTGTCACTTTAAATGTCAAAATTAGAAAATAGTTATTTGTGCAACCTGTTGGAAAAGCACTATTTCTCGTAACGAGCAGATTTCTGCGGAACAAGCGAAGCGAGTTCAGCAAAAGAATGTGAGTTATGATATTTTTTCTAATTTTGAATATGATATGATTCTTTTTAATTCAAGTTTAAAATATAAAAAACTCTTAAAAACTTATTGACGTTGTCAAAAATTTTATATTTCATCACCCAGTTGTGAAAAATTTTACTTTTCATAACTAGTTTTACTTTTCGTAACTAGTTATGAAAAGTAAGATATTTTACAACGTCAATAAGTTTTGAAAAGTGTCATAATTAGAAAAAGTTATTTGTTTAATTTTTCTACATTATTTAACTTTTTGTGCACCAGCACTAAAACTCTTGCTTTGGTCATGTGCATATTTTAAATATAATAGATTTTAAATTATTAATATAAATAATTAAATTTAAACGTTTAAAGAAAAAAATCATGTTTTGTTTAGAGAAAAAGCTTTTCTATCTTTCTGTTATATATGTCGGACTTGCTAACTCATCCGTCAACCCTACAACCTCGCCCAAAAAAAGTACCACTTTTTCTCCTAATAAAACAATATACCATGTTTACAGAGAGCACTTATAAATAGACCAGCTTTAGGAGTATATCCTGGACATGATTGGCCCGAAAAATTAAGAAGCGTTTTGATGTCGGTATCTCCAGGATTACCTCAAGTGATGACAATGATGTGTGGATCATGTTCCAATGAAAATGCATACAAAGCTTTATTTATAGGTTACCGTACCAAGGAAAGAGGAGAAAATGTCGATTTCAGGTAATAACCAAACAGTGTATGCTATGTTTTAAAAAAATATTTATTTTTGCCCCTTCGACATATTATATAGGTCAAAATTCGGCAACAATTACATATTAACATATTTAAACATTATTAAACCCAAAAGCTAGACAGTTATATGGATGAAGCTTTTAACTCAAAGGTATTCAGCAAGAGGGCGCTAGTGATCAGAAATATAACCAGCCAAAAAAAAAGGGATCAAAAAGAGTTTTGACAAATTTAGATTAAATGAATTATATTAATCATTTCTTAAAACAAGTATTAAATTAGACACATTGACTGGCCGCACCTGCTTAAAACTTTTAGTTATTTTTATTAGAAAATGTGTTGTAGTAAAAACTTTTAACTAAAACCTGTACATATAATGTATATATCTGTTTTATTTTTAGTGAATTGGAAACTACTTCCTGTCTTGTAAATCAACCTCCAGGAGCACCCAAACTTTCACTTTTGTCCTTTCATGGCGCATTTCACGGTAGGACTATGGGAACCCTTGCAACGACCCATTCAAAAGCAATTCACAAACTGGATATACCTTCTTTAGATTGGCCCATTGCACATTTTCCAGCGTACGTATACTAAATATTTTGGATATATATATATAATATATATATATATATATATATATATATATATATATATATATATATATATATATATATATATATATATATATATATATATATATATATATATAATATTATTAAATAAAAGATTTTGTAAAATTATTTCAGCTGCGTAAAATTGCTCTTTCTATTAATAAATATTAGAGATAAATTTATTAAAGATAATTTTTGTGGTAACACATTCATTTTAAATCTAATATTTATGTAAAACTCATTGTATATTAAATTTATAATTAATAGGTACAAATATCCATTAGAGGAAAACGTAAGAGAAAACAAAGCAGAAGATCAGAAATGTCTTGCAGAGGTTGAAGACCTGATCGCAAAGTATAAGAAAAAGGGTGTTCCAGTTGCTGGTATTGTAATAGAACCAATTCAGTCAGAAGGAGGTGATAATGAAGCTTCTCCGGAGTTCTTCCAGGTAATTTGCCCTTATTTCGATTTTTCTTTAATTCAGTAAGTAAACGTCCAAAAAATTAAAGGGTGTATTGGATATTTTATAAAAATATATAGATTAAAGCTGGATTTATAGTTGTCGTAACATAAGCCATACAGCCATAGGCTATAGTTGGTAGTCGTTAATATGTACGAAGTAAGCAGTAATGGCAGATCCATTTATAGTTCCTTAAAGAATTTTCTTAGTGTTTTCTTAGGTTATAAATAATATTTTGTTTTTGTGTTTTTAATATCTTACGGCTTAAGTTTTTATACATCATTCACTAGTTACTAAAACATGTTCATTTTTCTTACGGCTAAACGTTACGTCTTACGGCTTACTTTATAGTCCAGTAAATGAAAGGACGAAGCTGTAAATCAATCTGTACAGTTTTCCCTTCTGGCGCTATTCTTAGGTCTTCGGGGAGGCTTTCAAGCGAAAATAACTTTATCAACATTAACAGGTGGAAAAGGGCTAAAAATGGCCCCTCAAGGCCCAAAAAATGGGTTTTCCGCTAATATCTGCCAAAATATGGGAATTGGAGAATTTTTGTTTACACAAAATACGGATCGCCGCTATCTTCATGGATTCACTTATAAGCGGGCGGACGAAATGTTCCATTATTCGGGCAATAATGTACATTTTTTAGTCATTCAAAGTTCATCGGAATGGGAAAACCCGTACCTATCATTGCATATGAGTTTGGGCTCATTTTGATTTTTCTAGAATTTTAAAAAAAGCAGTCAAAGTTTTTTTTCACAACATTTTGAGAGTATCTTATTAATTTTTTGATATTTTTTGATAAAATGGTTTGTTATTAACATTTCTTTTTTATAACGAGACCTTAGCAAGTGTTCAATGATCCCAGAAAATTACATTCACCATCTTTCTTGCGTTTTGATAAAACATTGTTTTGCCCATCTGAATTTTTTAATAAGAAACTACTACTACCACATCTATCCAGTGAGGAATGTTATGGATTTTTCGGCGGCCATTTTTGCGAAAAATATTGGTGTTAGGAAAAAAATGGTAATTACCATTTTTGTAGATTTTGAGGTGATCCTCATTTTTTGTCAGAACAAAAATTTTCTCCTTCGCATATTTTGGCAGATATTCGCGGGAAACTCATTTTTGGGACTTTGAGGGGCCATTTTCGGAATCGTGATAAACTTTTTCTCGCTCGAAAGCATCCGCGAAGACCTAAGAATTGCGCCGCCAATGAAAACTGTACAGATTTATTTACAGCTTTGGGTACTTTCAGGTCTTCAGTTATTAGACTATTACTAAAACTATAAATCCAGCTTAATCCCTTAAATGTCTAGGATAATTCATATATGGTATAAGAAATATGAATAATTCATTGAAAACTAAATCCAAACAGATTCACGTCATAGTTTTTAGTATATTTAAATAAGTAAAATATCGAATAATTTTTGTACCTAAATAAAAGAAAAATAGAAGCCTGTTCCTATATTACTTTAACAAATAAGACATATAAGTTGGGCACAGAACTATATGAAATTAAAAGATTATGTTGAAAATTAGTAATTTATTTTTTATACCATTTTTCTTATTATGATTTAAGGGACTTCAAAAAATCGCAAAAAGACACGGAGCTGGATTATTAATTGACGAAGTACAAACAGGCGCCGGAGCAACAGGAAAAATTTGGTGCCATGAACACTTTAATCTTGAAACGCCTCCAGACATTGTAACATTTAGTAAAAAAATGTTAACTGGAGGATTTTATCATAATCTTGAAATGAGGTAAAAATTAATTTTGAAGGGTGTTATGGAAATTATATATTAACAATGTATAGTCAAGATCAATATTTTTTTTGGTATTGTACTTTTTTATTTTCGTAAAATTATAATTTTCCGGACCTCCACCGTCGTTCTGTTTTGTGACGTGCTTGCGTGACAGTGAAAGTAATATAGAGAACGCGTACCTACAACGTTGCTATAAATTTAACGTGTTTAAAACTAATTATAGTACTAAAATTAACTTAAAATATAATTGTTATAATAAATATTTAATAATAAATGTTGTAGCACCACAAAATGGATTAAATATTATAAATATTCTTTTTTTTTCTAAAATAGCAAATAGTTAAGAAATATTTGTTTTTCTTTCGATGCGTTAAAAATAAACATGAAAACTAAAAAAACCGACACAAAAATATTCTTAGAAATAAGTATATTCCATTTTTCGCGTCATAATCCTTTATCTTGATAAAATTCTGCTTTTTGTATTTTAAGTCGAACCAACATGCAGGTGTTTTACGTTTTGAGAAGAAGAGGCAGCCTTGCGAACAAGCGTGTGAGAAAGAAAGAAGAATATGTATAAAACATTTCTCTAGCGCTCCAAGGTTCTGATTCGTAAGCTGGGATGGAGCGACCAATCAGCACGCAGAGCTGGGTATATATCGCTCTCACCGACCAATCAACACGTTGGAGCGAGAGAGAAATGTTAAACACCTATTATTCTGTCTCGCATGGCCAAGCGGCAAGGCTGCCTTTATAGGTACAGGGTTATTCATTTTAAAGTAAACAGGGCTTTATTTTTGCACTTCCCTGTACTTTTTTAAAAAACGAATAAAGCCATTTCGTTTATTTTTTTTCCGTAGAATTCAATATTCTAATCAGAAAAACATTTGAAACAAAAACAAAAGAGTTACAGCACGAGTGATAGAGATAGAGATTTTCACGAGGAATTCGGTGATATAGGGGTTGCTGGGTTTATTTCCTGCGGTTCTGCTGCAATTGTCTAAAAACTGCATGATACTATAAGGATAGTTTCACCTAAAAAAAACCTGGCTGCCACAGGTCACAGGTGCTTATTTGTCAAAGTCAAGAATTTTAGAAATTCGTTTATTACTTTTTGGAGTAGTTTTATAATGAGGTTTTCATCAGAAGAACGGCTTCAATTTATATTATATGCTAAAAATGATATGATATATCTATTTCTGAACCAAGCAGCAAAATTACAATAAACGGAAAAAATTAAAATACAATACGAGGTAAAATATGGTGGTAATAAGAACACTTATAAGAAAAAATTATAATATTACTAATAATTTAAATGTTCTATATGACCCCCGTTATTTTCGAAACATGATTTATAACCTCTCCTTAGCCTTTCTAAGCTCGCCGATATTATTTGAGGTTCTTGTTTAAGACGATTAATTTTATTTACAATTTTTTCTCTAATTTCTTCTGTGTTTGTGTTCCCATTTTGGTAAACGGCATTCCTCAAGTGACCCAATAGAAAAGTGACCAAAATTGCAATATCTGGACTATTAGGTGCCATAACGTCCAATTCACTGATTGTATCGGCGATTGAGATACTGCACAACTTGACGAACAGCATGGGGCGGCGCACCATCTTGTTGCCAAACTATCTTGCGATACGTGTCGAGTGGCAATTCTTCTAAAATGTCCATTTCGTTTTCAAGAAGATTGAGATTTCTTTCTCCAGTTAAGGATCCCTCATAGAATATTGTCCCGACAATTCTATTGTTAAGCACACCACAACAGACATGAAGAGAAGACCTCCCTTCGTATTTAATCTCTTGAAATTTTCTGGGATTTTGTCTTGCCAACTGTGCGTATTGCGTCGGTTAAACATTCCCGATTAGTGAACGCAGCTTCATCAGTCCAAAGAATCGTTTGAAACAGGGTAGGATCGTTATCTTGTTCATGGATTAAAATTTGGAAAACAAATTGAAAGCTAAGTTTCTTTTGTTCACGTGTTAAATGTTGCAGTGGAAGAACGTGATTGGAAAATACTTAAAATATTTCACTGTTCTCTGAACCATCGCATAGGTTACTCTTCTTCTTGCAGGGCCATACGTCAAGTCTCTAACTGTGTCAGTAATTGACTTCATGGAATACAAAGTAAAATAATTTAGAATAGCTCGATCCCAGTTTCTTTTTCAGTTTTAAAATCGTTTTTACTGATATATTTCGGTGGAAATTTGCAACATATCTTTGTTGTGTTTCCCTGGACTTTTTTTCCACATTTATAATAGAGAGTTATAATTTGAAGCCGTTCTTTTGATGAAAACCTTATTATAAAACTACTCCAAAAAGTAATAAACGTATTTTTAAAACTCTTGACTTTAACAAATAAGCACCTTTGACCTGTGGCAGCTAGGTTTTTTCAGGTGAAACTATCCTTATAGTGTCATGCAGTTTTTAGACAATTGCAGCTGAACCGCAGGAAATAAACCCAGCAACCCCTATATCAAAGAAATCTTCGTCAAAATCTCTATCTATTGATGTAAAAATATACGGGGTATTCCATTTAAAAAATACGTCACTCGTGCTGTGACTCTTTTGTTTAAAGTGTTTTTCTGATTAGATTATTGAATTCTACGGAAAAAAATACACGAAATGGCTATATTCGTTTTTTAAAAAAGTAAAGGAAAGTTCAAAAATAAAGCCCCGTTTACTTTAAAATAAATAACCCTGTACCTATAAAGGCAGCCCTGCCGCTTGGCCATGCGAGACAGAATAATAGGTGTCTAACATTTCTCTCTCGCTCCAATGTGTTAATTTGTCAGTGAGAGCGATATATACCCAGCTCTGAATCAGTCAAGATCGAAGAGTGAGTCGAGCTGTAGGACCCGGGAGTACAGTTTATAAAGTAAACCAGCAAATAATGATCTGTGGCTAAAGTTATGTTTACTTTAAGTATATGTCCAATCATTTTGTTAATCAAAGTTAGTTCATTTCGTTCTATGGCACATTTAGCATCTGTAAGTTATGGCCACAGATGTCAAAAAAGAACCAGGGTACTTACTTGGGATTAAAAATGGTGCACCCATACGAGACCAGCCAAAAAGGAATTTTTTTATTACAATTTTAGCAAACCTGAAAAATCTAGGTTGGGGGAACTGCACAAATACACAAAATATCAGCCAAGACAGTCAAAAACTACTAATTTTTCAAAAAAATGAACCGCAAACAAGATAAAAGCACATCACATCACAATTTAAAAAACTAAATCGACTAGTTCTTTTTAGAGGCCTGTTGGTATGACTTATTTAAATACCCGTCTCGATCGATCGTTGCATCTGTTCAAAACATGAATTAAGAGATATATAAATAAGGTTTACCTGAACTCAACAATTTACATATATATTAGATTTTACATGTTTTAAAACATTGTTTTATAAAAAAAGTTAATTTATATTATATTATCTTTCAGACCACCTCAACCCTACAGAATATTTAACACCTGGATGGGCGATCCAGGAAAAATCTATCTGTTGGAGGCCGTTCTTAACGTTGTGAAGCAACAAAATTTGCTAGACCAAGTATTGAAAACTGGAAACCGATTGAAATCGGGCATCCTATCACTAGAAAAGGAACACCCCAATATATTAAATTCAACTCGTGGACGGGGATCATTTTTAGCTGTTAATGCAGCCAATACTAAACTTAGAGATAATATTTTGGCCAAGTTAAAACTAAACGGTAATTATAAAAAACAAACGATTCTCTTAGAAAGATTTAATTTTCTGAAAATAAAATAAAGCCGTGAAGTACAGAATCATTCATTAATACTCCCCATTAATGCATGATTTTTTTTTAATCAGTGATTATAGTATTGGCACCGTGCGCGATGACAACGACATCTGACGGCTGCATTAAATCATGCTTCCAATCCATGGGAGAGGTGTAAGATTACTTATAATATTTATTTATTTTTCGTAAATTAATATATATAAACCTATTCAGCACTGTAGAAGTAAAGTACAATGGTGAATAAACAATTTTAAAGCTTAGAAAGTAAGTATAAAAAGTGTAATAAAAAAAAGTTCTTGGAGTTTTGTAAAATCGAACTCGGAACTTATTATTGAGGAATAAGGTTATCCGGTGTAATCAATGCAAATGACAGGTAAATAACATTACAAATGTCAATATAATAAATAAAAAAATAAATTTAAAAATGTAGCATATTAAACAGGTTTTTTAAAAATAATAATTTATTTTCAATTGATTAATAGTTTTTTTATTAACCTTAGACAAAAATCGGCAATTGGTCCGATAAGTTAAAAATCACCTGACAAACTTACGAGTCTAGGGCTTTTTCTTATTTACTTTGAGGCTTTATAGCCATTTTCTCTATTCACAATTACAGAAGACTACACAGACACTATTTAGTCCATTAAAAAGAATCTTTTTCTTTTTAAAACTCGCAAATCATTAAAAAAAAACTTTAGAAAAAGGCAGGAAGAAACGATACATGGCAAGAAACGATAACTTTTTCTTTTTGTTACGTCAAATTTGAAAGTTCGCCTAACCTCGAAACCTGAACGTCATTCGGCTACTTACTTTTTTCTTTTAAATGCATTTATCCATTTTGACCTTTTTTCTAATTTTCAACTAGCAGTTGAAAATGTATAAAATTTGCAGTTACTATTTCTGCCAGTATTTTGACATTTAAGCTCACAAAAACTATTATGCACCATTTTTATTATTTTTATCTAATAGTTTATATTTGAATGAAGCATGATTTATTGAAAAATTTGACCACAGCGAGCGCTGCAATTGATTCAGCTGTCCCCACCATATACTTCGCACCTTGCCAATACTAAATATACACATAACAACTGAGTCTATTTATACCCTTGCCATTTAAATAACAACCATTAAAACATTTGTCAGATTGGTTGCCTAAACTCAAAAGAAATTAAATAAGCGGCTTCGGTATCTCGGGGCAATGAAGGTACAATTGCAGGCGAAAAATTCCGGACATACGATTTTTCATTATGTGTTTCAAGCTTAGCTTGCCTAACCTTTATCACCTCAACTTTACCTAAAAATTGTCGAAGTCACAAAAAATAAATGTCAATGGATATTATTTTAAGATTAATATAATATGTATATATTTAGAACAGAATAATTTTTAATAAAATGAATAGACTGAACGAACTACAAAGATCAAGATTGATTACGTTATTTGAAGAGGGTCGCGCCATAAGACAAATATCCAAGGAAATTAACTTACTAAAAAGTACCGTTCAATATTTAAAGTGAAAGTGGCAGAAAAAGAGTATCAAACAAGGAACAAGATAATAGACTGGTCACTTATTTCGAAAAGCATCCATTCCAAACAGCCCTGGAGGCACATAGACAAACAGAATTTCCTGGGTCTGCTTGGGTAGCAAGACGCCGCGTCAAGGAAAGATCCAATTTAAGAAATTGTGCTGCTGTCAAAAAACCATTTTTAACGGCTGTTAACAAAGATCAGAGAGTGGCATTTGCTTTGCAGTATTTACAGGAAGGGTTGGAGTTTTGGAGAAATGTTATATTTAGGGATGAGAAGATCTTTCAATCTTGTTATAATGGGGGACTTAGAGTGTACAGACCTCGAAACACAAGATTTAAAGAAAAGTATATCTAAACAGTAAAGCAAGTTAATGTGTGGAGATATATGCCTGCAAGAGGCCTTGGGCTTTGCCACCACATTAATGAAAGATTAACAGGAGAAGTTTATATTGATATATTACAAAAGGTTATGCTAACCTCCTTAACTAATATTTTTCCTCATTGAAACTTTATCAACAAGACAACTGCCCTGTTCATATGGCAAGAAGAGATGCTGACTGGATGCGAGGAAATAATATAAATTTACTAAATTGCCTCTTAAGAAATCCAAATGTCAATCACATAGAAAATGTTTGGGGTCACATTGTCAAAAAGATGAATAAGGCCAATGATTTTCGTCTACAAAATGCAAATGACCTATAAAACAAAATTGAGGAAATATGGAACAACTATAATGCATATCATATCCAAACGGCCGAGTGATGATCGCGTTGTTAAATTTAGCAATGGACTTAGCAATTGTTAAAAGTTAACAACGGTTTAGAATGTTTAACAAAATGTCAGATTTTGACAGGTTGCCTACTAAAATCATTGAATAACACTGACAATGGCGTTTTGTTAAACATTCTAAACCGTTAACTTTTAACAATTGCTAAGTCCATTGCTAAATTTAACAACGCGTCATCACTCGGCCGAAAGACTAATAGCATCCATTGCCCAAGCTAATTATCAACAAAAACGGCGCTGGAATAAAATATTAGTTCACTAATATTTTCGATATTTTTATGTCTTTCTGTTGTTTTAATAGATTTGAAAACAAAATATGAAATAAACCTATTAATCAGTCAATTTTTGTGGACGAGTTTGCACTCCTCCATTTTATTAAAAAATAATCTGGTATCAATATATTATATTAACGGCCGAGTGATGATCGCGTTGTTAAATTTAGCAATGGACTTAGCAGTTTAGAATGTTTAACAAAACGTCATTGTCAGTGTTATTCAATGATTTTAGTAGGCAACCTGTCAAAATCAGACATTTTGTTAAACATTCTAAACCGTTGTCAACTTAGCAAATTGTTAAAAGTTAACAACGGTTTAGAATGTTTAACAAAATGTCAGATTTTAACAGGTTGCCTGCTAAATTTAACAACGCGATCATCACTCGGCCGTTATTTTGATAGTATGTTATCTGTTCACATTTATTTAGTAATTATTTTGCTTTTTGGTAAAAAACGTTACTTATTTAAAAAAAAAACGCGCTTTTTACCAGTTTAATTGCCTAAGGTCTTAAAGGTAAAAACCCAGTTTACGCAATTTCGAAAATATGATGAGAAAATGACAGGGTAGGAAAGTGTAGGCGGATTACAAAGTGGAAGTGTAAATAAGTTACGTATTTGATTTTTATACCAAACGCGTTTAGACTTATTTCAGAAATGAAAAAATGGCTTTATAGTTATGTTAATAAACAAACAAAT
The DNA here is from genome assembly GCA_019359885.1 of Listronotus oregonensis. Lineage (NCBI taxonomy): Eukaryota > Metazoa > Arthropoda > Insecta > Coleoptera > Curculionidae > Listronotus > Listronotus oregonensis. Next base: position 27,335 of record JAHBCN010006303.1, on the reverse strand, counting down.
TTAAGTCTTATAGTAAAAATGTATCTAATTTCACTGTTTCGAGAGTTAGAGTGTGAAAACTAGTTTACACCAGAATTCATACCAAACCCCTAGTCCTAAATTACTCTGACGATAACAAACGATTTATTCACAAAAAAAGTGTAAAATAGTGAACAATATTTCTGGATAACAAACAGACCTATTATTACGGGTTGTGTTTTTAGGTTACCTTTAATTTACAATCAAAATGAAACACCCTTGAACATGGGAACATTCTCCGACAGCATTGTTTTCGCCTTGTATATGCAACCAATGATGCAACCGTTAACATCCGCAATGCTTTCGAGGCGTTTAATTAAAAAATAATTGGGGTTACCCAGCTTATGCAATTAAAAACATTAACTTAAATTATTTTTCAGGTGTTCTGGCTGGTGGTTGTGGAGATCACGCAATAAGACTAAGGCCATCACTGGTATTCCAAGAACACCACGCAGACATATTTTTGGATAAGTTCAGACAAGTATTAAATGAAGTTAAATAAAGTATTAACCCATATATTTTTTAACAAGTACATAGTTTTATTTAATTCCACTTTTTTAACTTATAAGCCTCTGAGCCTCTCGAGACCTCATATCTCTTCGCGTTTTTCTCGAGGTCTCCCGGTCAGGGTTGATGCACAATGAAAAAAAAAATTATGAGCTTAAAAAAAATAAGATTTTTAATGAGAAAAAAGGATTAAACAGGATGTTATATTCAGTTAAAAAATAAATCTCAAGAACTAAATAAAAACAACTTGGTTTTGTAATTTGTAGATATTTTATTTGTCGATAAAACGATTTTAAGAAGTCTACCGACTAAATATAAAAATTTTAAAATATGTGCAAACATAAATGGAAATCTCTTTGTTAAATAAAACAAAATGAATACCTATGTAATATCTACAATGGCACTATACCTAATTGATAATTACATAAATATAAATACTTTTAACATTTCATCTATTCCTGTCAAAAAATTAAATATTTTATCCAAAATAATATTACACTTTATTACAGACTTTGAAATATTTGCAAATTAATGAACTAAAACACAATAGCAGCTAGATAATTACAAAAAATATATATTTACACGAAATTCCCAAATATTTACAGTTAACCAGACTTCTAGCAGATTAACACTACATAAATTTGAAAAGAACTAGACAATTTAATAAAGCTGAGATCGTTTAAACCTGCTAGAAATTCTGGATGTAAGCTTAAAATTAATTTGTCGAGGCGATCAGTGGTAGATTTAGGGGCAATAACCTATATTTAGACCCTGTTTAAAATGCCAAATTAATTTTTGAAAAAGGTTATAAAGTTTATCATGTATGCGTTATCTTTATCCCCGATTTTGAAGTGCTATTATTTCTTATGGTAACAGACAGATCTTTGTCATAACAAATTTTACTTCTTCCATCTGCGACTATCACGATCAGTGTCTTATAAAAGATATTATGATATTCGAATTATACGCGTTTTTTAAAAACTTTTTAAAGTACACTTTATACCACTTTTTAACTACCTTTTCAAGTATTTTAAAATGCAATATTCTAGGAGTGTGCAAATAGTTGTTGAATCGAATAGTTATATTCAAATGGAATATTCGAGCTGTTTGAATAGTTTGAACAATTTGAATTTAGTATTTTTTTTATTAATTGATTGTATAAGCTAATTATAAGAGCCGTAGTAGCTACTTAAAAATATAAGTCTTATCCATAAAACTCCTTTTAAGACTAATCTTAAAGGTTTATAAGTAAAGAAAAAAATTTTGGCAAAACTAATTTAATATATTTCAGTATGTTGTAAGTAACCACCACAACAACTTTCCAATATTGTGGATTCAATATTAATGAGTTGCATTCAAATACGCTGGAAATTTTAATTTATCAACACAAACCTTTTAAAATTGCCGCCAAAATTAATTCCTGTTTCTGAATAATCAGAAAAAAACTTATCAATTTGGGTATTCCAATTATTCAAAAGGTTCGAATTATTCAAATAGTTCAATTTATTCGAATAGTTCAAACTATTTGAATAGTTCGAACTATTTGAATTATTCGAATATTCGATTTGAAATTCCAATCGAATAATTCGTATTCGATTTGCCTCGAATAATTCGAATATTCGCACACCCCTACAATATTCTTTAATTTTACACAAAACGGATATTGTAAATTTGGAGCCATAAACCATAATTAATTAATTATAACAAGGTTTATTTATGTAAGCTCATAGCATTCAAAGAAAAATAAAACGATGCAGTTATCCATTTGCAATAAAAAATTCGGGTAAATCACAGTGGATGGTTGGCTTATTTTTTAAATATCGTAGCAAAAATGAAACTCGAAATGAAAAATTATAATATTTAACATAAAACTTAGAAGTACATGTAATAAACTAAAATATCCAAACTTTAGATGGGGCATATTAATAATGTCATTTTAAATTGCCCGATATATAGTTTGATTCATGTTACATACATGACAAACTCCATGTAGTAAAAGTACCGCCAGCTGAACATTTATTAATTTAACAACTAAAGTCAATTGTCCTTAGATAAAGTTTAAGAAATGTTATAAAATTTTATTATTTATATTTTTTTAAAAATAAATAATAAAAACAGCTAAGAGTATGATCTATGAAAACACAATAGGATGTATAAACTCTCTGTAGTGTCATTAGAATATACACCGTAGTAAAAAGTTATTTTAAAGATGGCTAAGCCCGTTTATATATCAATAAAAATTATAAAATACAGACTGATCAGTACAGTAGTCTTTAAGTTATATCACGAAAAATGTTTGTAACACAAGGGACCAAGATAAGTTTACTTAAAATATTTCTATATCTCTGAAATTGTAAGTAATACCGGAATTTATAAAATACAACAAAAATTGCTACTTGTTTCTCCATAATCTAGTAGTAAACTGTGAATTTAAGGTTTAGTAAAAAGTATGACATTATACCACTCAGTTAAAGTAACATAGGTAACATACATACCCTAAGCCCATTTTTAGCGACACCGTTTTCCAATATTTATTTTTTATTAGAAAATGTATTTAATTAAAGATATTAATAAGAAAAAATAGCCACACAAAGAACTTAGGCGGCATGAGCAATTATAAAGGAGATGAGTAAAGATCGCCCTTTTTTCGACCATCCCATTAATGAAAATTCGGAGTTTTAATTTAGGCCTTTTTACTATATTCATAATAATTTTATGTATCTTTATTTACATATACAATGAATTGGTAAGTTTCAAGTTATTTTTTTGATACTTGCCATTTTGATTTTTTTACAAATTCATTGCAAATGTAAATAAAGATACTTATATTATAAATATAATAAAATAGCTTAAATTGAAACTTTAAAATTTCACGAATATGATGCACGAAAAAGGACGATCTTTACCCATCTCCTTTAAAAATTTGCTTAAAAACGGCTAAATATACAGGGTGCCACAGATTCGAGTGCATGCACGTGGATCTCGGAGACCCTAAGAGATACGAAGTCGGTTAAATTATGGCAAAGTTGCGCATTTAGGTGCCTTACAACATGTCTATTAGAAAGTTGTAAAATTCCGAGTACTTCCGGAGATATCCGGAAAAAATCGAAATTTGCTAATTTCGTTATTAATTTTTCCTAACGGTATTTAAAGAGATATGAAAAAACAAAGACACTCTAATGGCCACTTTAAGCTCTACAAAACAGCGTTAAAGATTTTCGTACGACGTTTGTTTTCGTTAAACCATCATCACTTTATTTTTTAAATATGGACCTGGGTTTTTTATTTAATTTTTTTAAACCCCTTATTATCCCAATTACAAAAATGTATAACACTTAATATTTATTAACAAAAATGGAACGCCCCTATAAGAAAAGATGTGCGTTCCTTGTCTAACGCATTGCCTCTTATGGAAAATGTTTATTTAACAGAAAAATATTAAGGGTTATACATCATTGTAATTGGAATCATAACTGCTTCAAAAAAATGCAATAAACAATTGAGTGTTGTATTTAAAAAAATAAAGTTGATGATGGTTTAACGAAAACGAAACGTTGTACGAAAAATCTCTCAACGCTGTTTTGTAGAGCTTAAAAAGTGGCCATAAGAAAGTGCCTTTTGTTTTTTCATATCTCATTAAATAACGTCAGAAAAAAATAAAAACGAAATCGGCAAATTTCGGTTTTTCCAGATATTTCCGGAGTACTCGAAATTACAACTTTTAATAGGCATGTGTTAGGCTAAATGCGCAACTGCCATAATTTAACTGACTTTGTATCTCTTCATTTCGTGCACTCGAATCTGTGGACCCTTATAAAAGATACATCTTGTAATTGTCATAAACCTTAAATTATTTGCACGAACAATTATGTTGTTTTAAAATAAATTGATGAGGTTTAGAAAGAAATTTTAAAAGATCTCCGCGGGAAAAGTTTGGTTTTTTGTTTTTTCATATTTTAAAAAATTTAGAGATAAAAGTCGGCAATATTGGCCAGATATTTAATACCTTTTCATTTTAAAAGGGGTTTTAGCACCAAATGACCCAATACCTAATTTTTGTGATCTTTTTATTCAAAGAGCACGAAATGGAAAAAAAGAATTTTAATTTGAGAAGTGATTACTTGTAACCTTGAAATCGATAGATTTAAAGATAAAAGATTGCCGCGTAAAGTTTGTTTTTTGTTTATTTCATTTTATTTGAGATAAAAGTCGTCAATATGGCGCATGTTTTTTCCTACATAATAGCGTGTGAACATCATGTGACCCAATACCTATGTGACTTTTATTCAAAGAGAACAGAAATGGGAAAAGAAGCAATTCTTAATTTGAGAAGTGATTTAATTTATATCAATCATTTCGAGATTTTACATCAGCGCTCTAATTTATAATAATATTGAACCGCACACAAAATTATTACGTTGAAAGTACTTACTGCATATTTTTTTACCTACAAATTAAATATAAACCCATATTAAAAAGCAAACCTGTGTTTTTAAAACAAATCCAAACAAAAATGAAATGAAAATTTGCACATTTTAATGTCTTATTATTACCACTACAGAGAAAACAACACAAACAACATGATATGGAAGATATCAAATAAGAATGAAAGTACCAGAAAACTAGTCATTAGTGTGTTGTTAAATTGTAGAAAAGAATTAATCGGATCGTTAGATTTCTCAATAATAATTGAATATTAATTTCTGTTGTATAATTCCAGCATTTCTTCTTATGTGTGTATGTCATAAAATAAAAAAAATAAAAAAATTCCATATAATATTTAACATCGTGTATCCTATCAACTAAAAATTTATTTTTTAAACAAATTTTAACTCTTCGAAGTAAAAAAAAAACATATTTAAAATTTTATTATTATACAGCAATAAAAAAATTAAAATTATTATTTTTACAACAATTTGGCAGAACAGAAATAATTCCTAATTACTGTTACCATTGTTATAGCTTTGGCAACAGTATTTGTTTATATAGGAGCGTTTGAACGTATTTTCTCTCGATGGACATCCGCTCGAGTAAGCGAGCGTCCAAAGCTATTACTATAAAGGACCCCACACAAATCAAATGGAATTTGGGTTTCTGTCAAATTACCTAAAATTTTGTGAGATATTGAAATCGAATTTAGGCATTCAGGAAGTTTGCTAAATAGTTAAGCGATATTTCCCAATTCATAATGCCTAAATCCGATTTCAATATCTCACAACTGCATGTACCCCATCTGTAGATCCTTTAGTCACGTTTTTTCTATATGTAACATCAGAGGATTCACGAGAGCGTAGTGCGAAAACTATCCATGTTCAGCACACTTTAAACTACTTTTCCCCAAAATTTCAGGTAATTTGACAGAAATCCAAATTCCATTTGATTTGTGCAGGGTCCTTTGGCATTGTTTTGTGCGTATATAGTGAAAACTATAATTGTCCCCTTTCCTATTTTCTTTGCATTTATTTAATGGTTAAACAAGAAATTACCGCACTAAAGTAAACACAACTGAGGAGTTGCAACCTTCCCATCTTTATAAATGAGGAGCATTTACCCTAAATTTTGTCAATTACTTTTTGTACTTAAGAATATTAAGTGTATTTGAATATTTTCATTTTTAAAAAAATAACTATTTAAAAATATGAGAACAGAGCAGTAATCAATGTTTTTAATTTGTTATCTTAAAACGAAGCGAGTTTTATAATTATAGTGTTAACACGTCTAATTTATGTTTGTTAATTTTATACTAGAATATTGCGAAACAATTTATTAATACCTCTCTATTATATAAGACTTTTTTCTAATTAATATATTTTAATATCTGCACTTTTGCACCATATCAGCTTTTAATAAAAAATGCAAAGGCTATATCTGATTAATAAAACAATTTAAATTTTAGAACATTATTATGTTTTAATCCAATTAAAATAAGTTATTGTATTAATCAAATTACAAGTTATAAAAACCACAGATATAAATAAATTACAAATTCTATGCAGGTTTGGTAATTTGTAGGGGTGCTAAAATGCATAGTGTTTGAAGCACTAGAAACAGCTACTACTTCTCTTAAGCATTGAAAACGTCATATTTTAAACTGTTTTCAACTCAAAAAACTGCTTTGCCTATAAGCTGACATTTTGCCAAGCCAGAAAGCAAAATAAATATACAAAAATAAGAAAGCTGAACATAATATCACCGGTATCAGAGGAAGTTTAGAATTGCTAAAAATATTTTAAGACAACTTTTCTTGGCCTAACTTTTTTTATCAAAGATATGAAAGGAACAATGTTTAAAAATGACCGGTCGCCCCGTCCATCTGATCACTTTGTATACGCCTAATTCACCTCACAGCTATAAAAAATCTTTGCACTAAAACTTCTAAATACCTTACTTAGGGGTTTCAAATAATTTATCCCTTAAGCATTTGATTTTATTAACAAAATAAGCTTCTAACGACTCTGCACATTTAAAAAATGGAGATTCTTTGGGATTATAGTACCTACAGTTGTCAAAAATCTTTGTCATATCTCCTATAAACTCGCTGAGCTTGCTGTAGACCTGATCGTTTATTTTACTTTCAATCATTTGAAGATCTGTAACAATAACAAGGTAATTAAGATACATTCTTTTTATTAAACAATGTGTCCAATAGTCATGTTCCTGATATCAATATACAGTTAGCATAAAATTCGACATGTAACAAAAAATTATTAATTAAAAAAAAAATGAAACATGTCCTTTTTAACAGGTATTCTTATAAAAGTTTAATGGGAACCGGGCTATAAATTTTATTACATTCAATATGTATCCATTCCTCTTGCATAATATATTACATGGGTGATTTTATTTTAACAAATCCGAATTAATGTCTAAAATGAAATTTAATAAAGAGTCTTGACTATCTTTAACAATATAATACCATGTTATACATAATGCTTACCCATAGGTTCCTTGATAACTTTATAATAATCTGGAGCCTCTGTTGGATCGACAGGTTCCATAAAAGGCCATGCGCTTTTGTGCATCTGTAACAAATATTGTTAATTAAATATAGGCAACTACATACACGGGCCAATTATATCAAAAAGTCCGTTAATGTTTGGATAATTCGGTACCTAATAAACTGTAAAAGGCTTTCACGACCATTGTCTAATGTTTCAAAGGTTTTTGGGCTGTTAGGCCGGCGTCGATTGTCTGGTTGATTTTTTTTTGCGCCAACACGAGCGGTTCTAAGGCATCTTCTAAGTAGTTCGTATACTGTCAACCAGGAAGCAACTTCTGAAGATGCCAATCGCTCGTGTTGTCGAAACGTCAAGTCAACCAGACAATCGACGCCGGCCTAACAGCCCAAAAACCATTAAAACAATTCAATACCTATTACACAAGACCTTGTAGAATGTGTAACTGGAATGTTAAAAAAACATATCATTCAGAATATAAAAAAAACTCGTTGAAATATATTTCTTATTATTTGTCAGAACAGCCCTTAGGAACAAGAATATAACTCATCACCTCTTTAGATCAAGCGTGGGATAGACGCTAATAAATACTTAAATAATTTTTATATATACAGGTATGGTAACTCAGTTACCAGCCTTTGGAATAGCCCAAGTGGAATAGAGAGGATCAGTGAATCATGTGAGTTCGACAAAAACAGAAAACTGTGATGTTGCACTTCGCTCCCTTCCCTTTCTCTAGCGTCAATGTACCGGGTGCCCAAAAAACAAAGGACACCGGCTGTATCTCGGACACAACTTATCGCACGTCGTCGAGGAAAAATATTTTTGTTAAAAGTGGTCAAGAGAAATAACTGGAAATTATTTTCAAGTTTCTAAAACTACCGCGAAATGTCGCAACCGCAACGGTAAATTAAAAAACCTATTTTTTCTCGAAAATTAACTGGTATAAGGAAATATTTTGATAACATCACCAAAAACTTTAACCAATTCTGCATGAGTTTGGTTAAGGACGTTCGGTCGTATTTTCAATAATAAGGGTGGGGAAAAATGATAAATAATGCAACTTTCAAATAGCTCTATCTCCCACATCTTTTAGCGAAAGTGGTTCAAGTAGGTTCTTGTTTGAAAGAAAATTTAAAGCTGTTTTAAATGTCGTCCCTTTGAGTGTCGGCTAGTTTGTATTGTACCAACTAGAGGGCGTTGTTTAAGGAAAACTCGGTTTTTCGAGATTTTATCGAGAAAGTTAAATATGACAATATATTTTTTATTGTAGGTTTAGAAGAGGAAAAAAATACCTACACTTTGGCTAAAACCTGGTTTTGATATCTGCATTCGTCTTCGAATTATTTCAAAGTAACCTGTTTTTCAAATGATAAGTCTTTGTGACATACTAAAAGAATAATTACTATAAAGTAAAAAAATAATAAATAATAAAAAAATATATAATAATTTAATGCATAAAAAAATAAGAAAAACAAAAACAAAAATTCCATCCTAAATTTTGAAGACACTGGTCTCTAAGTAACTACACTTACTTGTTTGTCTGTTGATCTTTGAGTGTTGCATTTTTTAACGCAAAATCTTAGAATTTTAAATGTGTAATAAAATTGCACCAGCTTGGTTGGTTCTAAACGTTATTATATTAAATTTCTACCTTAAATTTGTAGCTCCCTGTATATTTATAATAATTATATTAATTTATTTAAATAAATTGTCTTGTAGGGTTAATATTACTAAAAAATTAGATGAAAAATAAATTTTAAAATATGTTTACTAAATAATTAATAGTATTTAAAAACACATATTTTTTTAAAACTTTATTTAGCTTGTATTTGAAAATGTACATATTTTTCGCATTTTTTTTATATATTTTAGATTCTCTGCATTTACTTTAAATCCAACAGTATAATTAGAAGAAATTAATTTTTCAAAAGGTCAATAATAAATGTTTTTGCCATACGTGACCAAAAAGTTTTTAAAGCAAATCATTATATTTAACAAAAAACTGTCTTACTTGTATCTGTTTTATAAGTTTTTTCAAGTTATCAAAGTCCTTTTGTGTCAGATCTTTCATGTTGGCATAGTTTACTGAACTGTTCTTTTGGCACCGCGGACATATATACTCATCAATGTTATCGGCTTCAGACTGTAATATTCCTACGCATCTACCATGGAACCAATCTTGACAGCTGTCACAGCAAATGTAGAACCTACATAAAAAAAAGTAAAATGTTACTTGTGACTGTAACTCAGATACACAAAAAATTATGGATTTTTAATTGTATCTTTAAAATTAAAAAAATAAACAAATTCTTTTTCAGGTAGATAAGAAAGATCACTCCTTAAGGATGCCTTTCACTGGGGTAAAAGTGGATTCTTGAAAAGATAAAAATTGTAAATAGCTTTTTTGATGTACGTCATATGATCGATTATCGGTTTGCGGATAAGAGCCCTGAAAAGCCAGTAATAAGAAAAATACTTGCTTGTATGTCAAAAAATTTACAAAATCATCAAGTTAAATATATTAGCTGGCAATAAAAGTAAAAATGTCTGCTAATTTATTATTATTTTTTAGGTGCTTTTAAAAGAGGTTTTTTTAAAGCTCCTTATTTCTTGGTCTTTTTCAATACTTTTTTACGAATTAGGCTATAGTCCCGAAAGCGCCCCCTTCGATTTTCTTGCAACTTTGAAAAAATGTTTCTGATGTCATAAGAAACAACGGGTAATGTGTGATTTTTGGCGAAAAGAGTCCAAATCGTTAAATTTTTAATTTTTTTGTGCAAATAAAAAAATAAATACTTTTTTTAAAATTATTCCTGTCATAATTTTATTAGGGAAATTGTGAGGTTATCATTAAAATAGGGAAGATAACGACTGACTGAACAGAACTAACCAGAACAATTAAATATTTCGATATATACCTCTGTTGATATAGTTAAATAAATTATTATGTTAAATGAATAATTTTGAAAAATTTGAAAAATTAAAAATATTAAATTATAAAAAACATGCTAAATATATAATATTTTAATATGTTCCTCTATTGATATTGTTAAATAAATTATTGTTAAATTTTAAATAAATAACTAAACTAAATCTGAAATATTTTCAATGATTTTTGCTCCTAAATTTATTAAGGGTATTACAGATTTTTTTTTTAATTAAAAAATATATTATTAGACATTTTTTCGAGTAGTTTTTAAATAATTTATACTAAAAAAAATCCGATATGTATGAAAAAAAAAATTAATAAAATCTTTTTTAAATTATTTTTTTTTACCATCGCACCGCAACCTCTCACACGTTGTTTATAACCGAACAAAGAATATTTTTGCAAAGTTACAAAAAATTTGAAGGGGGGATGCTTTTGGAAGTATAGCCCGAATGTATACCATATTGTTTTAGAGTATATAAAACTTTTTTTGTGAATAATAAGTACTTCTAGTTAATGTACTTACTTCATAAGTTGATTAAAGTAACAAAAAAACAAAACGATACTTAAGTTGGTCACCCAAGAAAAGAACTGAAGAAGCCTTTGAAAATATTATTTTATAATAAAGCAACAAATTAAACATATAACTTTCAGTGGACACAACTCAAGTTTTCTTGTATGCAGAGAGGGTGTCACGAAATTAGCACTCGTCCCAGAAATCTACGACATATTCCACAAATGAAAATGGGACGAAAAGTTTCTATAAACATGACCTGAAAAATGCTGCTTCTAAAAGAGAAATCTTAAAAGTAGTAACTTATGTTCCATCCACAAATTATGAAATTGTGTTTTTTAAAAAAAGGTTCTCCAGGTCGATATTGATAAAAATAAATGTATTAAAGTTGGAATTAAGATTTGATTTTAAAATTATTTTCATTACTTCTCTAGGTAGGACATATTTTTTTAACTAATTTTACTCAAGAAGGCTTAATAGCTTTGATTTTGAAATTATTTGTATTACTTTTTTGTACCATTTAACTTAAAAAGGGTGGACCCAATCGATATCTACCTAGAGCACATTTCTTGCATAAAACAAAAATTATGAGATTTTATAATTTGTTACAAAAAAAATGGATTAAACTATCTTATAAAAAAATTGGTCCAATATTTATTTGGCCTCAACCAAATGTGATGCAAATGAATAAAAACTTTGCGATTTTATAAAAAAAACTGCGACAAAGCAACTTTATGAAACTTGGAAAATTATGCATATTTATCTGAAGTATGGTTTACTTATTTAATAACTTAATACTAAAAATACGCGCTTGGAGCACCGTACATGCCCACGATGCGATTCCGAAAATAAGACTAATTTCTTGGCAAGGAACACACGCTGCACAAAGATAACTAAAAATAGGCACTTTTAAGATAGAGCTACTGCCTATTGTACTGCAGAAATCCCTAATTTTATTAACACATTTTTTAGCAAATGTGTAGTTAAGTCATAACAAAAATTATCCTCGATACCTGCTTGAGTTTTTAGCATTTACAAACACAATATTTAAACCCGACTTTTACAGCATTTTTTTTTTAAATATAATAGTAAATCTATAATAATCAAGTAATTTTGCAAGTTGTACTGAGATGAACATTTAGATTAGGCACAAAAAGCCAAAGAGGCTATGCAGCCTCCGGTAGTGAATCAAGACGGCTCCCAGAAAAGGAGAAGAAGAGATGAACATTTTAAACTTTTGTTGTATTAATTAATACATTTTTATTCTGTTCTTTCGCTTTAACAAATCGTTATTTCGAATGAAAAAAAAGTTTGATTAAATCTTTTTATGCGGTGTAAGTTTTTAATATACAATAGAATACACATTAATTTTAAATACTACCTACTTATGCAAATAATTAATCTAAGAAAAATTATTATCCAAAAATCAAAGGTTGGTAAAAGACTTTTTTAATTAACAGCCGATATAACTAAAAAACATGTTTGACACAGTTAATTGGTCTTTTACTTACTGAGAGTCATCATATGGTTGCTGACATAAGCAATACAGTTTTTGCGTTTCTCGAGCCTGCTTACATTCTTCACAAATGAACTCTGTCAGTGTTTTACTGCTCTCCTCAGTTATGCCAACGCAGTCGCCATGGAACCAATTATTACATAAGTCGCAGCCTACATAGAACTTAGTCTCATCATAAGGTGTCATACATATGCAGTAAACCTAAAATACGATAATTATATTTTAGAGGATTTAAGTTCTAGGTCATGATTAATTAAACTATGTATTGGGTTTGGAGTTCGACCGATTTTTTTTAAACGAAAAATTTGAGTGACAAACTTTAAAACTGCAAATTTAAAAACACACTAAAGCACAGTCCAGTAATCAAAGAAGTTGTTTGTTAAGGTATAAATCCTAATACGACCCCAATAAAAAATTATAATAATTTTTATGACGCGTTCCAAACATGTCCAATTGATGTTATGTACAAAAATTGGGGCACACTTTGTTAAAAAATTGGACACGCAGAGGTTCATTACATCTTTGACAGATATAATGTACTTTTAAATCCCAAATCTTAAGACTCATCACAAAGATGCAGAAAATAACTAGAAATTACGTTATTATTGTAGTAGACGAATTGCGCGATAAAAATAAATAGGCTGTAGTGTCTTTTATGCGATTACATTGAATATTTTCCTCATATGTTAAAGTTCCCATAAAAGGAGTGCAATTTTCCCAGAATTACAGCGGTAATTGCACTGCAGAAGTCGAAAATTGCATCGTAAGTTTATATTGTTGACAAAACGTCTTTTAGTTTGTTAGTATTTGGGGTCCCTAAAGCAGACATAGGTGGCCGACCGAAACGTAACGTTTCGACAGGTGCCTGAAGTCACAGGCGCCTGTTTCACGGGAAAGGGTAATCATCCAACAAACAGGGCTAGGAAGGATCCTTAAATCCAAACAGAAGGCGGACAGAACCGCTTTTATAGGGAAAAGGGTACCCTGGCTTTAAACAGAAGGAACATCTGGTTCCTGTACAAGGACCTGGTAGCTACCCACGTCACTAAACCGGGAGAGGAGGGCATGACGGATCTAATCGTCTGCTCGTCATACTTTCCAGGACAGGGACACCAGAATACATATTGTGCTTGTGTCCGGTAGCGACACGAATAAGAGGAGATGTAAGAACTATCTCCCAATCTGATATCGGATTCATTAGAAGTCTGATCCTATTGGGAGAAATATAAAAGGTTGTGGGCCACAATACGCCCTCCACCGAGACCGAGCGGTCGCGGTGGAGGGCGTAAAAAGTCCACTCACTTTAAACCTAACCTAGCAAGCACATGTTTGGTAGAATAGTAATTTTCCAGTATCGAGAATGGTTGAAACTCGACCGGGGTCAATTGACTTCAATAATATATTTGTAACTGCCGATTTACAAGAAATTCTTGTTCAGCTGTCGATTCAAGTACGTGTTTTGCTTAAAAAGTTAAATGTTGAAAATTATCCAAATGTAAATCGGAATGCTTTCACGGTCTGAACCTACAAATGATGTATGATTTTTTAAATATTTTAATTCAGGTTTGGTATTTCTAATATTTATTTTTATATTTATTTCATACATTATATTTCCTGCAGACTAACATATTATATATTTATCTAATTTTACATCAAACTATATTTAAAAACTAACTATAATCATTATGATTTTTTTAATTAATATAGGGATAAAAAAGCGTTAGATTGCAAAGAAATAGCGCCTGAACATTTGCAACCGGCTTAGCACATTCGGACTTATAATTTTTTATTGGGTTCATATTAGGATTTGTAACTAACCAAAAAACTTCTTTTATTACTGGACTGTGCTTTAGTATACAGTACAATCGCGGTAATATGAACCTGCGCTATTATGAATGACTCAGTAATATGAACACAATATTTTTTGTATGGACTACTCTGTAAATGAACGTTTGCAATCTCGATAGTATGAACAACTCGTTAAAACTTGTAGTTTCATGCTTCGGGCGGGGCTAACATAACTTCGGGCCATTAGTATTGGAATTTTGAATAGTGTGGAAGATACAATTTTGTTTGACGGTTGTTATTGGTGGTTGTTTAACTGTTTTTAGTATCTAGGTGGTTTGAGTGGTAAAAATATTTGTAAAATGGTAAAAGTAAAAGGAAAATCAAAGTGTCTTTCCCTTTATGAAAAGGCCAAAGTTTTGGAGGACCTTAGCAAAGAAATGAATGTAACCATATTATCGAAAAAATATGGTATTGCGAAGTCTACAATTTGTTCAATTAGAGACAAAAAAGCAAAAATTGTAGAAAGAGTAGCGAATACAATAAAGCCTACCCAAAAATGTAGGTGGTTCATTGCACAACGCGAAAAGAACATGCCAGTATCTGGAGAAATGATTAAACAAAAAGCATTAAGTTTATCCGCGGGAATGAACATTTGTAATTTTAAAGCAAGCGATGGATGGCTTCAACGATTCAAAGAACGTTACGTGTAAGATTTCTAAAAATAAGTGGAGAAAAAACTTTCAAGTCAGCCAGAACTCGTCGACCCCTTTAAAAAAATTAAGGAGGGTGATTCAAGAGTATGATTTAAATGAACACCAGTTGTACAACGCTGACGAAACTGGATTATATTGGCAATTGCTCCCTGACAAGACTTATGTATCTTCAGCCGAAAAACTGCTCCTGGACTAAAAATTGCCAAACGAAGAATCACATTTTTAGGGTCTGTGTAATGCTTCAGGTTCTCATAAAGTCAAACCATTAGTCATCGGGAAATCAAAGAATCCTAGGTGTTTCAAAAATTTCAATAATCCACTGGTGTATAGGAACACTAAAAATGCATGGATGACAGCCGAAATTTTTAAAAATTGGTTTTTCCAACAATTTGTTAATGAGGTAAGTTAACACTGATTTTTCCTTGCATATTTTTCTTATTGCGGTATGCAAATTTTAGGTCAAATGTTTTTGAGGCTCAAAATCTACCGGAAAAAGCAATCCTACTTTTGGACAATGCACCTTCTCATCCACCTGCTGAAGAATTAAAAACTAAAGATGGAATGATTTTCGAATCTTTATGCCACCAAACGTTACGCCTTTAATTCAACCTATGGACCAAAATATATTACGGCACCAAACTCTACAACAGGAATAGTCTTCTTAGTTCGATTGTCATTGGGGAGGATCCGGTAGGCACAGCCCTTAAAAAGTTACATTAAAAGATGCAATTTTGCATTTGGCAGCTGCATGGAAGAAGTTAATGCCCAGGTTATTACAAAATGCTGGCAAAATATATTGACAGATGCCAATCTAGAGAAGAGGATAATGACGACAACTTGCCTTTATCAGTTTTACGGCAAAAACTCAAGGATAAGACAGATACCGCCACTGTCGTAGAAGAAACAATCTTGCTCCTTCAAGCTGTAGAACCGGTAAGTTTTGATGTTATTATGCAAAAGCTTGATATTAATATGCAGTCTTCTTGTTTTCACACAAAGAACATCATGAAGCCACATGACTATACTTAGTTTTAAAATCAAAACCAAAAAAGCATTTTCATTAAAAGTAAGTCCCCTTCTGTTCTTCCAAGATTAGTCTTGATTTTTCTTGAGCATTAATTTTAACACGTTGAGTGCCACGGCGAAATCTCGTTAACGGCTCTGAGAACCCGGCTCCAACTTTTGGGTTATATACATTTTTTTCAGCGTTAAATGCATTTGTTTGGCCTTGTTAACATACTCTGACAATTTTCAAGGTCACCAGTGGCTGTCCAGTAAACTGGACATTGGACTATATACATGATTTTACCCTAAATGTCCCGCTGTCCAGTTAACTGGACATGTAAATATTTTTTTAAAACTACAAATAAGAATGATTTGTTCATTTGCTTTATTCAAAATTAAAAAAAAATAAAAACATGTTTAGTAAAATACAATAAACTAATAGTTCAAAGAGATTTTGCATGCCAATTTTTGAAAACAGGGATATACACATAGACCTGGTTTATCTGGACAAACTGGACAGAAATATCTAGTTTTCTTTTGAACTTTTGTTGCCGAACACTGACGGCATCTCTTCATTGTGCTTTTTTCTTTTTCTGTAGGAGCATTTGGCTCTAGAAAGTGGAATTTATCTGTAGTTTCAACCTCATTTTCCACTTGCAAAATATCTGACTGATCCAGGAGTTTCATAATAACCTTTTCTCGAAAGTCTAAGAGTCTCATATTTTTATTTTGGTGAAGATTATATATATATAACAAGCATCCCACATACACAAATCAATTAAATGAAAAAATATTTTGCGATACCATCTAACGGTCTTACGAGGAGTAGAGTAGTATGCCATCATTTGGTCTGATCGGTCAATTCCCGACATATGTTTGTTGTAGTCGATAATGCAAGCAGGTTTTATTTTCTTATTATTAGCTCTCTTGCCTTGAGTTTCAACCATCGAATGTTTGTGGACAGTACTAATCATCCTAACATACCTTTGTCTTTCCAGTTTGTAAGTAACCGCCCCTTTCTCTTCCAAACCGTTACCCTTTTTCAGTTTTGCTTTCATAGTTTCCTTATGGTTTCCCTTTCTATTTTCACGAAGAGTTCCTACTAAACCTGTTTTTTTTGTATGTAAAAATTCAGCCAACGAAACGCTGGTGTAAAAATTATCAAGGTATATTGTGTGACCTTTTTCTAAGTAATCTTTTACTATTCCTTTACCACACTTTCAGCATGTGTAGAATCTTGTGAAACTAATGTTCCCTTTCCGGTGTAAACAATAATGTTAAGAACGAACCCATCATCTGTAGTAAGTTCATACAACTTTATGCCATATTTATGGCTCTTATTGGATATATATTGTCGAAATGACAATCTGCCCTTCCAGCCAATCATGGCTTCATCAATCGATAAAGTTTTTTCCAGGACTAAAGATTTGTTTAATATTCTGTAGTATTTTTTCTAAAATAGGCCGAATTTTGAACAACTTGTCATTCTATCGATTGTGGCGTGATCTACAAATCTAAAGTTTTTAGAATTATTTGAAACCGATTCCTGGACATCGTTTTTCCAAATATAGATGAAAGTACAAAGGATGACGACTCCATTGCTTGGCTAAAAGAGGAAATCTAACAGTACCAGATAGGCAACACAAACCGATGAATTTTCGCATTTCGTCGATGGAAATATCTTTCCACTTTTTGTCTCTCCTTGACCTTGTCTTTGGAAGCAAATACTGTATTTGCTCGTTTATTAGTTTCATTCGTAATTTGTTCGAAAATATCCTTGTCAAAAAAAGCATAAAGTAATCTATTGGACTTGGATTAGGCGGAATGACACTAACATTAATTTCCTTTACGCCAGTAAAAGGAAACACCATTGGTTCTTCTTCTATGTCCGTCCATTCTTCTTCATCACTTGGGTCTGCTTCTGTACTGGGCGGAACTTTAGGTAAAATGATAACTGATGTATCGTCATCACTTGGGCCATTAGATTCTGCATCTTCTGCAGAGTCAGAGCTGGAACTACTTGTTTCCCTATCAGGGTTAAACGAACCGTCTTTATCGTCATCGCTTGAGAAATCGAAATCACTTTCCTCTGAGTCGATCAAACATGCTTCTAATTCAGCCTGGGTCAGCGGTCTTTTGCTGTCAATGTTCCTCTTTCGTTTTCGGAGACCACTGCAACTAGATAAAAACAAAACTGAAATTTGGGAAATAAAAAAAAACTTGGCAACGTCGCTTTTTTAATAAAGTGTCTAACTTGATTGTGAAACTCTAAGGCCGTGCTCAATGCGGCTTAGCAATTTTTAGCCCTTGTAAGCGATGATCCTTTACTTTTTCTTCACAAACAAGGAAAAAGAAAGGTTTAACACGTACGTCTTAGCTTACTGCAAGCGCCAATCAACGCGAAGCCCCGTTGAACAAGGCCAATATTTAGCAACTATATAATAAAATACCTAACAAGTACAAGTAACAAACGTGAAATGAAGGTAACTTAGTTTGTAGAAAAAACTAATTACCTATAACAATAATAGCGGCCTTACCTTGGAGTTGCATCATTATCATTTATAGACATCTTGAAAACACCAAAATACAACTTCCAAAGTTTATAATCCAAAAAACCATAACACCAAAACCAAATGTACACACGTGCTTTGATGTAACGCTTTACCTAACGATACGCCCATTATATCGAAAACAAAATTATTCGCCACTGGTACTGCATGTTGCCAATTGCCCGATTTAAAGATAAAATCGTCAACTTTTTGTTTATTCTTTAAATATCCCGCACTAGATAGATCCAACCCATTCCCGTAGCCCGAAAAAAAAATGAATATTTGTTAAACCGCTATTTAGAACCGTCCAGTTTGGACGCGGGCCATCATAAAGAACTGGTATGTCCAGTATACTGGACGGTGGACTCAACGTGTTAAGATCAACACTAAAGTTTTGTCTAGGTGCATGCAGTTTATTTTTAAAACTAGGCTGACTACGTACTGCGGGCGGGAAATCTGGAACCAAGATGCAATAGCCGAAGAAGCAATGCCAGGTTTGAAACGAAAGTGAATCTGAAGAAGGCGCCCAAAAGAGGATATAAATCTTGGGTTTCACACAAGGAGGCAGCTCAAGCTCTAAAAATTGCAATAGGTGGGCTAAACAAAACACTGTGGGCACCAGTGATATTATAACGCTAAAAAACATCCACGAAAGAGCTGTTTTAGCAAATCTTTCTGTTAAAAACGCAGTCTAAATTAACTTCCTATTTTTCTATTAAAGATTAGCTAAATTTAAATAAAACCTAATACTAATAAATGATTTGAGTTCCAAAATTGTACTGCGTTTTATTTTTAGAAAACATATAAAAGGTCCCATTTTTTAACCTTCACTAGTATGAACAATCTCCATAATATGAACGCCTCAGGATTTTTTGTATTCATATTAACGCGATTATACTGTATTTTTAAATTTGTAGTAAATGAGTCAAATTTTTAGTTTAAATAAAGTCGAAGAACCTGATAAAACTTTTTCTAAACATTACTATTTTGATTCAGACTAACGAAGTGGGTTCTATAAAAGCTTAAAATATTTAGAATTTCATAATTATACTTGGTTAAAATGTAAAGTAATTGATGGAACATTACTATAGTTATCGCGATTTAAAGTGAAAATTTCATTAAATTACTCGACCAAAAAGTTTTTATATTGTTTTTAAACATGTTCCGCTAATCCTAATTTTTGCAAATTTCAACTAAATGTGTGTGAGAACGGTTTTGACCATTCTCATTTGATAATCTCATTCACATTTTTCTTTAAAACTAATCGTTTAGGTCAGTGAGCTACAAGCCCATTCACTGTAAAATAGTCAGCGTATTCTTTTAGTTTAATGTTTCACCTATGATTTTTAAACTCAACTAGCCAACTACACAAATATACCTTTTCCTTCTTTAGCCTGTTATGACTGGCCGAATTTGGTGAATTATGTGACTTAGATGTCTTTTTACTCCTTCCACCAGCGGTTTTTGGAACAGAAATAGCAGCAGTAGTTGCGGTAGCAGCGGATTTTCGTTTACTGCTTCCTGTCCGTACTTCATCCTGTTTCGTCCGTTCAATTTTAGTTCTAGCTGCCAATTCTTCAGCCACTTCCTTCTAAAATTATTAAAAAATTAAGAAGAAAATGAAAAGAGTCATAAATTGGTAGTGAACAGCATCTCGTATTTTCTTAGGTAATGTTTTCTTTATCTAGTTATTGTTAACGTCAACACAGGACTTTGGTAATCCGAAAAATTAAAAAACTGATTTTAGCAACACGTTTAAGAGCAGCAGACAATGGTGTTTTTCAAATATAATCGGGAAACAACTCTGTGTACCACTATAATTAAATAAGAATTTAAAAAAGAAGTTAATATAAAAACCGAAATTAGAAAGACACAGAAAGAAAACTTTTATTAATAGTGTTACTGTCACCTTATTGTGGTGTAAAGCATTTTTCGTTTCAGATGCCGAAGGGCTTTGAAAAAGTAAAGTAACAAATCCTTTTTTTTTTTTCATCTTGGGACAGTCCACGAAGGCTAATGCCTAAGTACTAACGTACCGTGGGTGTCTTCAGTGTGGTGAGAGGGAGTTTGTTCACACGGGACTTAAATTTTTGAAGATTGGGAGGAGAAGGAAAAACTTCTGCATGTCAGAGACTATGATAATATGTAGAGCATGTTATTTATAAAAATAAACCAAATTTGTTAAAATGAAAAATTGATCAATCGCTGATGAGTTTTTAGTGCATAGCTTAAGTTGAGTAGTACGCCTGCCTTAAAATAAATTGTCTCTCTCATTGTTACCAAGTTTTTAAGGGAGAAAATTTCTATCGCGTTATTTCAATACGTGTGAAACCTATTTTACTTACCTGTATTTCATACTGCAGTTCCTTTTCCAACAACGCTCTCTTTCTGAGTATATCCTTTTTGAGTAATTCCTTTTGTCTATATAAGGTGACCATTACTTTAGCTTTTACATTTGTCATCCGTTCAGCCTCTTTACTTTTCGTTCGGACTCTTGGAGACAAATTTTTCTCTTTGTTCACAGGTTCAGGTCTATAATGATGATTTAAAAAGTAAGTCATTAATCACAAAATAAAGGTAATCAACTTTAAAAAGAGAATAACACATAGGAACGAATTTGCAACTTTAAATTATTAATTGTTGAGGAAAATATATCCCCCATAAAATTTGGTGTATACAGAAAAACTTATTCCTAAAATATAACAAACCACCCAAAAAATATAAAAATGATGCTTCCACACATTCTTTAACATCAGCCTTAAAATAAGTCTTATATAAACCGCTCTTAAAAAACAAAAAGTAAAAATCCCATAGAAAATACAAGAATACCTTAATACGTTTCTTTCATAAATGATTTTTAAAAATGGACCCATCAAAACTTTATTAGATACAGAGTAGCCTTTTCCACTAAAAGTTATTTTTACTCGTGGTTTGAAACTGGGCGGAAAACTTTAAAATTTTGGCAAAGAATATAAAAAGGCTCTTCTAAATTATTTATTAATAAATCCATTCTGAATCATACAAAAAATTAACATACATTTTCAATTTTACTAGTATAAAATTAAAGAAAAAGCTTCTTTTTTCATTTTTATAATTACTATATATTGTTTTAATTTGTTCGTGTTCATATTTCACAATTATTTAATAAAAAAAGACGATTTACAAATTGTGATTTATTATTAATTATGTGAATTCATGTCTCCCCAAGAGAAATACAAATCAATTAAGTTTTTATATTAACATTGCAGGCGGTGTGTACAATCTGGACGTGCTTTTTCCAAAATAAGTTTTTTATTTTTGTTTTAAATATACCGCAACTATATTGCAGAATAGATTATTCATTTCTATCTATGCTTCATTTTATTATCAAAAATAAAAATTTGCTTGTTAGTAGTTGTACAAAAAGTGCTCATAAAATTGACAACTTTTGAATGGAGAACTAAAAAATTGGCGCATGATATTTGTAGAAGATTGTGAGCATTTTGTTATACGGATAAATAAGTAACCATTGTGCAAAAGACAGCTTGTTGGGAATATATTTTCATATAATTATTAATTCAACATATTACGGTTGAGGGACTCAAC
The DNA here is from genome assembly GCA_019359885.1 of Listronotus oregonensis. Classification (NCBI taxonomy): domain Eukaryota; kingdom Metazoa; phylum Arthropoda; class Insecta; order Coleoptera; family Curculionidae; genus Listronotus; species Listronotus oregonensis. The sequence continues at coordinate 5,252 of JAHBCN010006303.1, read as the reverse complement.
GGTTGACGCGTCAATTTTGTAGGACATATTTTTTCGATTATTGGATTAAAAGCTTGAAAGCGCCACTTATTCGAAAATTTTCGTAGATAAAAAAGTTGTAGGGCCCGTCAAAATGCTGTTTGACAAGTTTTAGCCGATCGGTAATAAAAATTTTCTCTTATGGTGAAGGGGTCTTTTAAAGGGGTGGCCTCCCCTTTTTTTTTAAAAAAAGGCTTTAAAATGTATCTCCCACTGAAATCAGCACGTTGGGGAGAGAGAAAGGTTCTACGGTTCTTCTTTTTCCCTAGCACGCTTGTTCGCACTGCCAAGGGGGCCCCTTTAAAAAAGATGTCGAGGGTTTTTTGGACCAAAAGGTTTTTAATTTTCCCAAAAGTTTTTTTTAGAAGTCCTTTAGTTTAGGTTTATATTTTAGGACTAATTTAATTTAGGTATTAGGTATTTTACAATTATCTAAAAAATAAAGCGGCGCAATTGCTAACTTCTTTATTAGAACCGTTTTACACATTCAAGAACTATTGCAAACTTTAACATAAAGTTCCCATAAGAGGAGTGCAATTTTCGCAAAATTACAGCAGTAATGTTGGCGAAACGTCTGTTATTCTGTTAGTATTTTCTGTTTAATAAAATATTTAAATTTAAGTGATTTGAGTTCTTAATTAATTCGGGAAATATTCAAATAAATTACACCCGTGCATCAAAATAACCAGATAATTTTTTTATTCAACTTTTTTTTACAAATTACAATCGTTTTCAAATTTTACGAAAATGCCCTACTCCTGCGGAGTCGGTCTTTTTTTGCGAAAATATGAAAACAAACTCTTGCAAATATTTCATTCGAAAATTATCGGTAATTTTGATGCACTTGTACAAATACCCCCGAAAATTTACACAATAATTATTTTATGTATTGCACATTTAATAATTCTTTCAAGAATTTTTGCAATAAAAATATTTAACATGTTTTTTTATTTTCGAGAAATTGAGCAAAAATCGACGCTGATTTTTTTTTCTTGGTCGGTAATGTTATGGAGAATTATTTAATAAAGTAAAAAGGAACTAGCTAATTGTTGCCACAGCTGATAGTGGATGTTTTTCAATTACCGCACAAAAGCGCATTATGCGGCATAATGCTCAGCACTTTTTGGAAAGTGCTCTTATCGAGGAAAAAGGGTTGGGTGACTTTTGGTCTATGAGTAAGGAAAAAAAATTTTTTTTTAATTATTGGGGCCCCGGGAAATTTTTTTTTTTAAAAAAAATTTTTTTTTTTTTTTTTTTTTTTTTTTTTGGGGGGGAAAAAAAAAACCCTTTTTTTTTTTAAAAAAAATTTAAAAAAAAAAAAAAAAAAAAAAAACCCCCCCCTTTTAAAAAAATTTGGTTCCCCCCCGGGGGAAATTTAAAAAAAATTTTTGGGGAAAAAAAGGGAAAAAAAGGCCCCAAAACCCCGGGGGGGAAAAAAAAATTTTTTTTAAAAAAAAACCTTTTTTTTTTTTAAAAAAAAACAAAATTTTAAAAAAAAATTTTTTAAAAAAAGGGGGGGGCCCCCCCCAAAAAAATTTTCCCAGGGAAAAGGGGGGAAAAAAAAAAAAACCCCCAATTTTTAAAAAGGGGGGTTTTTTTAAAACCCCTTTTTTTAAAAAATTTTTGGGAAAAATTTTTTTGGTTTTTAAAAAAAATTTTTAAAAAAAAAAAAAAAAAAACCCCAAAGTTCCTTTTTTAAAAAAAAGGAAAAATTTAAGGGGAAAAAAATTTTTAAAAAAAATTTTTTTAAAAAAAAATTTTTTAAAAATTTTTTTTAAAAAAAAAAAAAAAATTTTTTTTAACCAAAAAATTTTTTTAAAAAATTTTTTAATTTGGGGGGTTTTTTTTTTTTAAAAATTTTTTTCCCAAAAAAAAAAATTTTTTGGGGGGGGGAAAAAAAATTTTTAATTTTTAAAAAAAATTTTTAAAAAAAAAAGGAAGGGGCCTTTTAAAACCCCAAAGGGGGGGTTTTTCCCCTTTTTTAATTTTTTTTAAAAAAAAAAAAATAAAATTTTAAAAATTTTTTGGGGGAAACAAAATTTTTAAAAAAAAAAAAATTTAATTTAAAAAAAAATTCCCTTTTTTTTTTTTCCCCCCCCAAAAACCCCCAAAAAAACCCCAAAAAAAAAAACCGGGAAAAAAAATTTTTTTTTTTTTGGGGGTTTTTTTTTAAATTTTTTTTTTTTTAAATTTTTCCCCCCTTTTTTTGGGGTTAAAAAAAAAGGGGGGGGGAAAAAAAAAAAAATTTTTTTTTAAAAAAAAATTTTTTTTTCCTTTTTGGAAAAAAACCAAGGGCCCCTTTTTTCCCCAAAAAAAAAAGGGAAAAATTTTTAAAATTTTAAAAATTTTTTTAAAAAAAAAAAAAAAAAAACCCGGGGAAAAAATTTTTTCCCCCGGGGGAAAATTTTTTTTAAAAAAAAATGGGGTTTTAAAAAAAATTTTTTGGAAATTTTTTCCCCCCCCAACCCTTTTTTTTTTTAAAAAATTTTTTTTGGGGGTTATAAAAAAACCCTTTTAAAAAAAAACCCCCCCCCCGGGGGGGTTTTAAAAAAAGGGGGGGGGGTTTTTTTTTTTGGGGGGAAAAATTTTTTTTTTGGGCCCCAAAAAAAAAAGGGGTTTTTTTGTTTTTCCCCCTTTTTTTTTTTTGGGGGGAAAAAAAAAAATTTTTTGAAAAAAAAGGGGAAAAAAAAGGGAAAGGGGGGAAAAAAATTTTTCCCCCCCCCCAAAAAAAAAAACCCCCCAAAAAAAATTTTTAAAGGGTTTTTTTTGGAAAAAACCCCAAATTTTTAAAAAAAATTTAAAAACTTTTCCCCGGGGGCCCCAAAAAAGGAAAAAGGGAATAAAAGGGTTAAAAAAAACCCCCGGGAAATTTTTGGGCCCAAAAAATTTTTTTTGGGGGGGCCCAAAAAAAGGGCCAAAAAAAATTTTAATTTAAAAAAAGGGAAAAAAATTTTTTTAGAAAAAGTTTATGTTCAGATCATGATTAAACGTTCTTAATAAAATGAAGTCCCTAAAATACAAACCAGCTGAGCACTATTTATTTAAAACGAAGGAGGCGTAAATTGATATTAAATAGAAATAGGCTGGATTTGTAAAAAAAAATAATTATCCGAACCATTTAAAGACTTACTGCAAACTATTTTCAATCTTTTTTCCATCATTGCTTTTATTAGGTCTACTCCTTTTTGGCTGCTCCATAACCCAATCCCATCATCATTCTTAGAAGTACTGGAGGTTTTTTACGGGGATTTGGAAGAAATCTATTAGTACTAGGAACAATGGCAGTATTAACTTTAGGTACTGGAGACGGACAATCGGGTTCTTGTTTCATATGCTTCTCCTGAAATCGTTGTAGCTGCAGAATTTTTTTCCTCGATTTCCGGATTCAGGTTTTCTTGTTTTAAAGCCGTTTTGATTGCTGAAAGGGGTGGATAAAAAAAAAAAAAAAAAATAAAACCAGGAAACTAAGCAAGTAATAGGAAACTAAAAAGCGGAAAGGCCCCCAAAGCAAAACGACTGCAAAATAATAACAAATTAGAAGAAGAAAAAGGGGTTTTTTTTATAAAAAAAGTCCAGTTCGATTTTGTAACAATTTATTAATAAATTTTGCATACCCCCCTAGTTACATTTTAAAAAAAGTATTGCTGTAACTAATCAATGAGGATAATGACAAAAGTTTCCAAACACATGCACATACTTAAACGCCTCATTAAAAAAAATATAAAGGGGGGGGAAAAAATTAGCTTAAAAATAACACGATATCTTTCGTTACCTTAAAAAAAAAATATTTGAATAATTTAATTTTTGGTGCTTTAACTTTATTGCATAAGAGCCTAAACTTTATGTAGGTCTACAAATGTTGTGTTTAATTTTTTTAATATAAATTGCGAAAGATGCCTTTAGTAAAAGAAAAACCGTTGCAAAATTTATTCCTTTACATATTTTTTTTAAAATTTTTATGGACCGATAGTAAAAAAATTGGCAAACTGAATTTAAATGATCATAGACTTATAGTGGAGCTATTCCACTGAAAATCTATTACAGTAATATCCCCCCTTGACAACACTTTTAAAAATTGGAAAAATAAATCACCAGTTGAATTTTTGGTTAATCAGAGTCTATGCGGACAATATATAATTGGGCAAAAAAGCACATTTCTGCTTTTTTCAGAACTGATTCAGTTAACTTGAGATAATTTAATCAGTGAGAATTTCTCCTCATATAAATGTCAAAACAAACACTTAATTTTTTTTTTTCGTTTAATAAACTTCCCCGAACATTTATGAAAAAATTTACTTCTATAAACTATTTTTAAAATAGTTGCGCAAGGTATTTTCAGCAATTATACTGCCACCGTCTTTCCATTAAAAACATTGTATTTACTCGTATTATTTAATAATATAAAGTTGTATTTAAAAAACTGGAAAAAGAAACAAGATCGATCATTTACTAATTTTTACACCAAACAGATATAAATCAACTCCTCAAGTAATTGACATTAAAGTTTTTTATTTTGTTAATAAAGTTTTTATAAACTTATTAAATTATTGAAAAAAAAAGTAATAAGAAATGTAACTTAAGCGGGAATTTGTCCATACACTTTAACTGACCAAACTTGTTATTAAAAAAAAATTTAATTTTAAAAAAATTTAGCCTGCCCAATATTGCATATCGACTCTAAAAAACTGATATATTAAAAAAAATTTTAAAAAGACGAAATCAGTTATGACCGAAACGTACCCTGTACTGACTATTTTTTGCTTTTTCCCCATTAAATATATTATTCTAATGGGCTTTTAATTAAAAAAAAATAAATTTTACCTTAAAACCTTCCTCCTCCGTTCCAAAATATGTGCACAAAATAAAATAAAAATAAAATAAATTTAAATCTTTTAAAACCAAAAAATTTAAATATCACAGAAAAAAAATAAAGACGTTTAAAACCAAAATTAGGAACCCTTGATTTCACCCAATGTTGTTATATTAAGAGACCAAAATAAACTTTTTGTCCAATAGAACACATTTTACAAACCCTTTAAAAACTACATGATTAATTATTATAAAAAAAAATGTATCTACAATGAAAATATTTAGAATACTTTTTAATTTTAATTTATACTACAATAGTAAAAGTCTTTTAAAACATATTTATACCTAACTATTTTAAATTTTATAAAAGAAAAAAAATTATCGAAAATCAAGAATCATTTTACACTATTTTAAAAACGTTTTAT
>JAHBCN010006302.1:0-49705 GCA_019359885.1 Listronotus oregonensis | reverse complement strand
AAAAGGGGCGGACAATTATTTAAACATTTTCTTTTTAATATACAACGAAGACAAAATTTTGAAACAGTTTCGTTAAATAACAATTGTCTAACTTGTTGAAAAAGTATTTTTAAGTTAAATTTTTAACGGAAATAAATTCTTTAAAGTGTTCTAAATACACCCTATTTAAAAAAAAATCAATTAATATTTATTAATTTAAAAAAATATCTAGTGTGACGTACTCGGTTTTGACCTCAAGAATCCAACCAAAAATGTCGCACTGAGGCCCATTTTTTAGGGTTAAATTAAGATTATACATAATAGAAACAGAGTTCCGAAAGTTGGCACTTTCTTTCTCTTCAAGGCTCTTATTTGCTATTTCCTCTGTCTCTTACGGTTTTTGAGTTATCATCAAAAATCGATTTGCCTTTTTTTATTTCGATTTTTGTTAATAGCAACTGCAATTTTTATTGGCGAAAAAAATCCTTAAAACACCTTTTTTAGATTTGCATTCTGGGTCGAATGAGCTATTGCTATATTTCACAGGAAACACAGCCTGCATGTAAAATTCGCGTCTCAAAAAAGTAAAATTAAAAAAGAAATAAATAATGATTTGGGCATGTATTATTAATAGCTATTTTATTAAAGAACTTATTAAACAAAATTATATTTTTAAAGAGTAAAGAGTAATATTTTTAAAAAGTAATAAGCGATATTATACGAGGCAATTAAACTGAGCAAAAGAAAAATTTAAGGTAGTAGCGCTCCTTATCCATGAGGAATTTATTAAACAAAATTAATTTTCCGAGCATAGTAAATCATTCCTTTTACCGTTTTTTTGCTTGTGATGTTGCGGGTAAAAATTTTCATGGCGGCATTCCATAGGTTTGTAAGGAATTTCATCAGATTTCATGTGCTCGCCGACATGTCAGGGGCCCAAATATATGTGGAAATAATTTTGGAGGAGGATAAAATATGGATACTCAGCTCGTCCCGGTAAATAGGAAACGTAATCAACGAAATTTTTTGAGAGATTCTTATAGACGGATTTTTTGTGCCGCAAGGATATTAAAGAATTTTATAAATGGTTGTCATTTTTTTGATTAAATAAATCGTAATATTATTTTTTTTTCCAACATGGCATGCTGATATAATGTTAGATTGGATCACTTTATTGATCTAATTTGATACTGGTTTTCCAAAAAACTTTAGTACAGTTGAGAAAACAAAATTACATATGCAGTATTTACTTTTATACTTATCTTACATAAAATATTATAAGCATATTTTTTTTGGAAAATTATAACTTTCTGCATACATTGTCTGAATGATTTTAAATAAAAAATGTAAGGCTTAGATTTTATTTATTCATTCTATCAGGTGTTATTACTGTAAATTTCTTGATAATAACACTAATAACAGAGTCTATTTTAAAATTTTGTTTTTAGGTCTACTAAGATTTGAAGAAAATTGTATTTTAAATAAATGATTTGAGGATCGTATTGGGCAATTTCTGTTCTCTAGTCCTCTTATATTGTGCGCTAAAGTTCTGTAGGTTTCTTGTTTCCTGGGATAATGATAAAACCTTTGAACATTTTACAAAGGCTAAGGCCTAAATACTAACGTACCGTGGGTGTCTTAACTGTGGAGGAAGTTTGTTCACACGGGACTTAAATACTTGGACACTGGGAGGAGAAGGAAAAACTTCTGCGGGCAGCAGATTCCAAAGTCCAGACACTCTAGGAATGAAGGCACGAAAAATGCGGGAAGTTTGTGGCCTCTCTAGTTAAACTATAAAAGGACGCATAAAAGTTGCACTAGGTGTTTCTCTGTTGGAAGCTGCCAGATGAGGAATTATACTAGCCAACTTCTCTGAGCAGAAGCTGTAAAAATACCTACAGAAGAGTAACAGATCTCCTACAGCTCGACGGTTGGCAAGCGGAGGAAGCTTTTTTGTAAGAGTGGGATTATTAATATGATCAACAACTCTTCTTTGAATGGAGTCCAGAATGCTAAGTGTTGTAGGAGATGCCATTCCCCAGACATGAGATCAATATTTTTAAGAGGGTCTGATTTGGAATACATACAGAGTATACAAATTAAAAAAGAGCAATACTTTCTAACTCAAAAGATAAATTTAAGTTTTTTAAAGCTGCTGAGGCTATAAATGTAATGTGTTTGTGCCAGTTAAAGTTATTCTCAAAAGTAACGCCGACAAGATAACACGACTCTTTGTTCTGCAGAACTTATGTAACGGATGAGCATTGGCAGACTTTTTTCGCGACAGCGAACATGACTATGTTTTCAAGGCATTAAACTGAACAAGATTTTTGGCCGTCCAAGGTAAATTTAAGGTCTTGTGGAAGAGACATCCGTATTGACCTACGCTTGGTTTCAAATAAGGCTTATTGACTTACTTGAGAAATTGAATGTAAAAGTGAAGGGTACTATCGTCAGCAAAACTATGAATGGGATTGGGTGTGGAAGAGGGTGAAGAATATATATTTACGCGCGAAATGCATTATTTTACAAGAAACAGTTAAGTGTTTATATTGAAAAAAATCATAATAATAAGTTTTTATTATGTGTCCTTGTTAAAAACAAATCCTAATTTTTAAATGCTAAGAGATGAATTTTACGTGACAGATAATTATGGCGATAAATCTCTTAATATGGGCCCGTCGCGTCGGTGCTTAAATTTGACCTCTTACCGTCAGATGGCTGTACCTGGTGTTAGTTGTAGTACGTGTATTCTGTAGTTTACCCCGCAAGGTGTCGTTAGGTGAAATCTCTACAAAGTTAGTTAAGAAATTAACTGCATTGTGTCAAGAGACTGTATAAGTAGGGGACATACTTTTTTAAATGTTTGTAATAATATTTCAGCCCACACTGACTTGTCCGAGTGTCTTCAACCGTTTTCCAAGTGATAACTGACAGTTATCACTTAAAAATGGTTGGAGATACATCACTAACCGAAACGTTGTGTATCATTTAACAAATAAAGACAATGGATGACCCAAATTTTTAGTCTTATTGAAATCTTTGGACATTTGTTATGTGTAAGTCCAAATAATTGTTAAACCATTAGCCTTTTAAAAACAAAACTAACATTTACTACTATCTACAAATATTTACAAAAACTTAAATTCAATCAATGGTTCAACAAAAGTTCTCAAACAAAACTTTTCAATTTACTTTGACACCTTTCAATTAATTTTATCGGCTCGTTAATAAATTATATTAACTTCTTTTTCCATTTCCTCAAGTAAAAGTATAAATAAATAGACAACTAATAAAAACTTTTAATAAAAGTGCCACCATCACAAATTAAAATACTTAAAAATAAAAGCCACAAGCTGTCATCTCTGGACGCCATCAGTTAAATGGAAACTAATTAAATTCTCGATAGGTCTGAAGAAATTAAAATTTGTGGAAAAATTATTTTATCGTTGAATTGGCTTTTCCGGGTTTCCCAACTGTTATTAATTTTATAGCTCTTGAATATTAAAATATTTGTGGTCTGATGTCGAACAAAATATTTATAAAAACAAAATTTATTTGGTTAGTAAAATAATATGTTATTTTATTTTTATTATATTATTTATTATGCGGTTTGTTTCTAATAAATCAATTATGAATAATTGTTTTTTATGACACCGGGGACATATTTCAAAAATATGTGTCTTTTTTTATTGTATATATTTTAATTTTGACCGTATTGTTTATTGCATTTTAAACATTTGGATAAAAAATTAATTATATAAAATATTTAAAAATACACTCTCACCAGGCTGACATTTTTTTATTTCCTTATCGATATCAACGAAACTTGGTGGGGTTGTTTTTCTACTTAAACGACGCTTTTATGCATATATGATAAGCCTAACTGACTTTTAGTTTTACCGAAAATGCCTGGAAATCTTTATTTTTAAATAGGACACCCTGCATTTCTTTTGTTGTTAGGACTTTACAAATCGTTGTACGTCCACCAGTTTTGTCACTGAAGTCATAAGGAAGGACTAAAATAAAATACCATATTGAAAATATACATACGTGTAAATCTTATATAATTCTTACTCACAGAGCCATCTGGCGGACTTTTTGACCCTAACATTTCCCTAATCCTCTAAAACCAAATTTCAAACATGTTAGATCGTGGTCATAAAACGTTTATAACAAAGGACTACCTGTACAAACTTTCCATTATAGACTGCTCTTTACCTACGTACTAACTTCACTTAGAAATTTGAGACTATAACTATTAAATCTCAGTTGGATGTTGCAATTAAAGCATACTATTTGAGAGGTTCAAAGAGTATGCCACAATTGTAAGGCCAGTGTCGTATCCTCAGCACACCAATAACTCTTTTGAACAGTTGACAACGAAATCACTACCAATCCATTAATTTTCTTAAACCGGTACATATCGCTTTTAAATTTTAAGATAATATATTGTATCGTTAAAAGCCCATCTTGGATACAATAACATCTGCTTATTCTTTCCGTTTGTAGTGAATATTTTGATTTTTTAAATAAAACACCCTATATACAGGTGTCCCAGAATATGTGGGCAATCTCTCTCTAATAGAAAACCTAAAAATATTCCCATAAACTTTTTTCTTATGACCCTCCCCTACGGAGATACAGGTACATAACGGACGCCCCTGGAAATCGTTTTTGTTTTAAAGCGAAAGTCGGAAAAACTAACCGTTTAAAAAATTCTGTATACGAAAGCGTAATGAATAACGAATAAATACCCCGATACCTCATGCAACACATTAAATTGTACTGGCCAAAGGCGGAAAAGTATATCGCCATCTCACGTGTTAAACCTCATATGAAATAGTTTACCGGTGCGGCGGGAAATACGAAGCAGCGGCTGCAGGTTAAAGTGGACGATCGGGGCGAAAATATTTTTTGCAACGAAAAATATCGATAATGTGGTGCGAATGCAAGCTACTTAGACTTATTAATTTTTTGGATTGGATGATTAAATACATTGGTTATTTACATTTTATCTTGACAGTCTAGAGTCCTTTCGCCCTTATGGACCAGCCGCCACTGCCCTAATCTTACATAAAATATGGTTGTTTTAATTATTTAATTAAGAAATACCTAAATTTTAAAATAATTAAGTTTTAATGGATGTTTTAACATTGTCTGTTTGAACGTCACTGCCTAGGCTAAAACATGGGTTAAACAAGATCAGAGGATTTGGCTTTGGGTACTTTGAAAGTTAATTGTAGCGCCGCAGGAGCTGATGTAAACTTTGTTCGGATATAGTTGAACAAAGTGACGCATTTGATACATTATTCGAAACTGTATTTAGTTCTGATTTATTACTCTAGTTACAATTTATTATGGTGGAAACTCAAGGAAATTTACATTGAAGAATATACAGGATGTTAATTAATATGATTATTTAATTAATTTTAACAGAAATTATTCGTATAAACAGGGATTTGCAAATTCTTTGTTCTCAAGATACAGGTAGTTAAACTAAAGAAAAAATGGGTTTTTCGTAAATATCATAAATATCCTTTATCCAATTTTGTTGTTGGCGGTGTTATTTATAGCACTTAAGGCCCAATTTAGCACTAACTTCATTAAATTTATTAAGTCCAGTGGCGGCTCGAGAGGCACTTGAACGTATAATTATGAAAAAAAATGTGAGCCACTGATCTTTGTACAATTTTTTTTTTGAAAAGCAAATAACAATGCAGCTTTTCTGTCTCTTTTTTTTTAATCCTGCCTAATTTTCGAAAAAAAAAATAAAATCCACCTACTTACATATCCGTGAACTACACAACAAATAGATACATGGGCTGCGAATATTTCTTTTACTGCTGATTTCGTTCAAATAAAAGAAGATAGATCATATCCCAGTAAAATGGCGGCTTAACCTGTAAGAAGAAAATGATCGTATTTTTCCGCCAAATTATGAAATCGTGCTGCTCTTCCTGGAAAATAAATAGAGTAAAAGCTCGAGTTAGCCCTTTTATGTTTGTATCCAATTTCAATAGTAAAAAAATAAGTTCGCGAATATTCGCAAACGGTCTTATATTTCCGGACAGGACATGGTACATATAATATGGGATTGTGGCACTTAAAAAATTTGAGTATGTTGTTTCTTAGATCAATAGAAACATCTTTTAAATGGGACATTTTTGTGCAGGTCTATAGGGTGGCTTAAAAAATCACTGAGAAGTTGCAGCTTAACTGTTTAATAATTCCAATAAAAACGCATAACGAATGAAAAATTTCGTCTAAATTCAACGGAATAATATTTAATATATTTGTTTAGAGTTAAGATATTTTGATTTAACATTTAACACAGGACACAGGGTGGTCGAGTATCGAATAAATAATGTGGATTATGCCAACTAAAATATTAATATCGTGATATACTTGTATATATTTTTAGAAATTATACATTTCTGACAGTTTAATAAGGTAAATTAAAGTTAAAATATTTTGGTTTATTCTTCCAAATATATAGGAACATTTGGAATTAAAGATTTTCGGTTTGTTCCCACAAGATATTTTGTGACATATAAAGATGTACATAGCTCTAAAATTTGTACATTTTTCTGGCAATTTTTTAACAAAAGTATAATAAAATAAAGCTACCCATAACTAAAATAATTTTCGTGTACATACGCAAGGTGAAGTATCTAGGAGGTTTCATTCAATATGTCTTCTGGATTTACATATATTTTTATTATGTAGAATGAAAAAATGTACCTAACAATAAAAACTCTATTTTCATTGTTAAGTATGACTTATCACTAAAAGGTAAATCCAGGAGACATATTAAATGAAACCTCCTAGATACATCACCCTACCCTGTAGGTGTACACAAAAATTATTTTAGTTATGGTTAGTTTAATTTTATTATACCTTCGTTAAAAAATTGCTAGAAAAATGTGCTAATTTTAAACTATGTACCTCTTTATATGTCACAAAACATCTTGTGGGAACAAACCAAAAAAATCTTTAATTCCAAATATCACTGTATATTTGGGACAATAAACCAAAATATTTTAACTTAAATTTACCTTAATAAACTGTCAGGAATGTATAATTTCAAAAAATATGTACAAGTATATTACGATATTAACATTTTAGTTGGCATAATACATACTATTTATTCGATACTGGACCACTCTGTATGTGTTAAATGTTAAATCAAAATATTTTAACTCTAAACAAATATATAAAATATTATTCTGTTGGATTTAAGCGAAATTTCACTATTTTTATGCGTTTTTATTGGAATTAATAAACAGTTAAGCTTCAACTTCTTAGAGATTTTTTTTCTCTAGCAAAAAACATAAGGAAAAGTTTCTTTTTAAAATTTCCAACACTTATAGTAAATTCGTTAGTTAAAATATTTAAATATTTATGTTATTTAATTTAGTATTTGTTAATACGCACCATTTTAGAGGCATTCGAGCTACTTAATAATTCTAAGATAACAGATCAATTTAATTTTTAAATCGGAGCTATTAATAGCATAATATATTTATCAGTATTTAAATTGTCCTCTATTGTTTAACTATTTGTGTTTTTTTTTCTTAAAATCAGACGCCACCCTTAAGGCACAAGGGTTTTCACGTTATTACGCTTAATGGCAGTTTTAGGAACAAAAACGAAACGCTTTCTGATCTATAGATTAGGAACAAACACCACGAGTAATTTTAGACAAGTTGTGTAGTGTTAGAATGGGATGTAATTAGAGAATAATTGTTTTCCAGTGATGGTGTTTGAGACCTTTTGTATTTAGATTTCCATTAGGGTTTTTTGCTTAACGACGGGGGTAAAAGTTGGGTTTGTGGGTTCTAAGGTTAGCTGTCTTATGGTGGCAGTTCGACTTAAGAGTTTAATGCTTTCTATTTTCAATATGGTATTCTATGAAGTTGAAAAGAAAACAAAATGATAAAAGATAACTACTAGTATTGGAATTCCATTCATTATTGGAAAATGGTTACCAGCTTTTTGCCATTTTCGTCAAAGATTTTCAAATAATATCCGAATAGCTGTTTGTTAAGATTCGTCAGGTAAAAGTTATGTATTTTATTGCCAAAAGCACAAAGAATTAACAAAAATAAATGTATTCTTTTCTTAAAAGCAAAACAGAACAAAGTGATAGTGAAATACCATATTGATTCTGCTCCTTTTCATGGTTTACAAGACCATAACAGCTGTCTGGATAATGTTTTGTGTCACTATTTACGAACGAGGATGACAATTCAAATTTCGTCACAGAAGGTCCACTATATATTCTTTTTGTTTTTTTACATAACTTTTTTTTAAGTGCCAGATCATTGCTCTTGACATATCCAAGGCCTTTCATCAGGACTGGTATGCAGAGTTGTTTACTAGAGTCTCCTATCTAAATTATGCACTTAGGTTTCCTTTTCTTTCTAATCTACGTATATCATTAATGATAGGGGGACACTCTTCAGGTTTCTACAAAATTAACTTTGGGATTTACTAAGGCTCATTACTAATACCAAATCTTTTTTATTTCGAATGAGAATTAAACGCAGAATAACGCATATATTTTACTCCCAGTAACTCCAGTTAATATGGTATTAGGGTAAACCAATTTTTATTTCATTTAAACTAATATCCAGTATCTATAAAACAAAGAATTTTAAATTTTTGTGAACCTTATCTTCAAGAATGACCTTAATTTTTTTTTTGGACCATTACCATTAAATTGTCATAGCAGCCTCTAAGAAGCTTAAATTCCATATTTATTTTTTTAACAACCTGCATAAATTCAATATATACCAAATCAGACTTAGCTTAAAATACTGTTCTTATGTCTGAAAGATAGCTTTTCTCACATCTCTTAGCATTCTTGATTCCATCCAAAGAGGAGCTGTTCGCCTCATCAATGACCTTACTTTCACAAAAAAGCTTCCTCCTTTTTAATAGGGCAAGAATGTATTCTTTTACAGTATACTTGAAAAAGCCTTGAACTTTTCACGTTGTCGAAAGTTGTTAAAGTTTCTACACTGCAAACCTGTTTCCTGCTGACGTGCTTCCTTTAACTTCAAACCTCCAAAACATTAAGTCTTGTGTTAATATTTTGCTTTTAACTTCCCTTTATAAACCTTAGGTTTACTAAAACTTAGACTTTAAACCTTTGTGGCCTGTTCTAAGATACCTAAATAAGGAATTGCCAGTGTTTTTAAAAATAAGTTAGCATATTAGGTAAAAAAGAAAAAAAAACTCAATATCAAAACAAGTTTCAACCAACTTTATTTTTGGCCTTGACAAAAAAATTTTTGTTGTGCACAGTGTAAGTTAATATGCTCTGTGATAGTGCTTGACAAGTTCGCGTGTTAATATTTAACATGATTCCAAACATCTCTTATGTTTGCCATCAAAATCGGTAAGCATAACTTCTCTAATTTCTGGTTAAGTAGGAAATTTAGAAACAGTGTTAATGGAGATAATAACACACACATGATGCTGTTTGCAAGCTTCTGGAATTATTAACAGGATGCATATTAAATTGTTTCCCTTAGTTTTATGATGATACAAAATAATTTACCCGGTATAATACAATGTATCTTATTAATTTTATTAATTAATTATGCATTGTTGTAAAACCTGTATTCTACAATATACAGTGGCCCGTACAATTGGTAATCCATATGAAAAACTTTTTTTTCTTATTTCTCCAAAAAATCCATTTTTAATAAAAATTCCTGCAGGGTTCGAATAACCCAAGTATATACTGGGTATGTGCAAATTAACAAATATGACAAAAGAAAAAATTACCTTTATTTTTGAACAAGATAAAAATATAAATTGGAAATTATGTTCAGAATAAGGAGTTATGTTAAAATTTAAAATCGGAACGTCCCACTTAAAGATTGGAAATAAAACTTATTTTTCGAACTTAACCCCGAATAGTCATTAAAATTTCCTTTTGTAAGCAATCTTAAGTGACGTTTGTTAAAACGAACATCATAACTTTGTTATTCATAAATCATTTAAATTCATTTAAATGAGTGAAAAAAGGTAACGTAAAATTATGCTTCTTTTTGGATAAATAAAGCAAAACCGT
This sequence comes from Listronotus oregonensis, assembly GCA_019359885.1. Classification (NCBI taxonomy): domain Eukaryota; kingdom Metazoa; phylum Arthropoda; class Insecta; order Coleoptera; family Curculionidae; genus Listronotus; species Listronotus oregonensis. Next base: position 39,639 of record JAHBCN010006302.1, on the reverse strand, counting down.
TCTTTTAAATAAATGTTCCATATCATTTTTGTCTGATCAAAAATATCTTCGCTCTTCAAAAATTTAAATGTATTTTCATGTTTTTTATTACAATTTTTAAAATTAAAATTTAATCGGTTAATTAATATTATGACAAAAATAAAAAAGTTCATTCAAGTTTTTAAAACCTATTTTAGGATCAATATGCAAACAAAACTAAAACATTAACATGACATTATTTTACAGATGGATCTTAAAATGGGTTTTTAAACTTTTATCAACTTTTTCTTATGGCCATTATTTTAATTAACAGGTTTTATTTTATTTTTAAATAATGCATTTCGTTTCTGGAGAACGAAGATATTTTTGATGACAAAAACGACGTAAGACAATTATCTAAAACACTATTATATTTTCGCATAATTGATCCAAAAGAAGCATAATTTTACGTTTGCTTCTTTAAGTGATCTAAATCAATTTGTGTGCTGTATGACATTCCTCTAAAAACAAACACGAAGATGTTCTGCAACAGAAAATTTCTAAATCCTTATAAGGTGCAAGTTGGAAAAGTAACTTTTATTTCAAATTTTCGAACAGAAAGTTCTGCTTATAAATTGTGACAGCTTTCTATTTTGAAGTTTTTCAAATAACATTTTTTTAAGTTTAAAATTAAAGGTAGTCTTCTCTTTTACTCTATTTGTTAATTTGCAACTATCCCGCTAACGCTAAGGTTTATTTAAGCCTTGATCAGTGTTTCGTGATTTTAAAGACAGACAGACTTTTATCAAAAATAAAAATTTTAAAGAAGTAAAAAAAATTTCCATATGAATCATCAATTATGCAGGTCACTGTACATGTCGTTACCTTTTTTTGCCAGAAATAATTAAACAGTTTCTAAAATCAATCTGTCTAGTATCATCCTAATACTGTATGTTAATTTAAATTGGAAAATTAACTACTTAACTAGAATTAACTCATATTAATACCAAGGGTAGGACTAAGTGATAGTTGACATAATTATGCACGACAACACCTATCCATTTCTATATCTAGATTCCATAATCCCCTTTAAGTTTGGAAAGGCCAAATAGGAATTTAATATGATTATCTTTCTAATAGGCTTATTTCAATGACGTAAATAATTTTATTTTTGGAGGGGGTAAGCAAAAATATATATATATATATATATATATATATATATATATATATATATATATATATATATATATATATATATATATATATATATATATATATATATAATATATATATATATATATTATAAATATTATATATAATAATATATATATAATATTTTTTTACAGTACTGTCATTTTTTAAATAAGTATGATATTTTATTTTAGGTTTTTGTAAAAAAAAATATCAAAATTGATGCATAAATGATCAAATTCAAATAAATAAGGAAGGGCGGGGAGGGCAATAGGCTTGATTTAGACAGTTTTATAACACTGTATTCCCAATTCTTAAGAACTGGATTTTCAATTGAATGGTTCAAAACCGACAGCAAGTCAGATTATCAATTCCTAAAATTAGGGAATATAATTACGATTTTAAAGTTAGCCAAATTCGCTTACAAAGAAAAAATTATTTTGGTAATGACAAATTTTAACGGCTGAAATAAATTTTAAAAATTTTAATTTACAAACGAATATGGAGAAAAATTTAAAGCTAGAAGGCCGACTTAACTTGGTGTGTATTTTGATTTCTTAGATTATGTATTGTTTTGATTATCGAAGGACTAAATATCGTGTCTATCCTTTCAAAAATTAAAAGTTGGAAAAAATAAAAAAGGTAGTTTCAATTGACCCTTTTTTTAAACCAGGGATGTTGTTTTCTCACATAAGGATTGTTCAAGAATGAGTTATACAAGTTAAGTCATGGGTATACGGGTATAAGGGATCACTTTTTCTAGTTTAAATGTTATAGCTATAAGATTTTAATTACATTTACATTACATAAAAAGTACAGTATTATCTTTAGGTTTAGTGTATAATATTAGGTACGAATTTGTGGACTCATCATATTCGTCCAATATGAAGTTGTTACTTTTCCAGAGTGGCTTTGAATATTGTTAAAAATTAAATAACATGAGGATATAACAGCTTATTTGACGTTTATCTGACCTAACATTTTGTAAATAAATCATTTTTCGCAAAAATAATTGTCTTGGTGCACATGGCCCACTCAAATAACGTCACAATTACGAAATACTATTTCCCTAAATCGAAGAAAGAAGAGTATACTTACGGTAGTCTAAAAGAAGTTATAGCAAAAAAATGGGGCTCTATGTATTTTGAATATATGTTGCTTTAGTTAAAAGCAATTAAACAAGAAAATATTGAATTTACAACTTAGTACCGATTATCCTTTATATTATTTAAGTATTAGCTTTGGAGACCCATATTTAAAAAAAATGGCTGATATACTATTTTCTTAATTCCTTTAAATTTACACACCGACACCCGATGGCGTATTCTCATTCTACTCGATGATTGGAGAAAAGTATCCAGCAATTTCATCTTTGTTTAAATCTGGTTGATCTAATTTATGATTTCTTTCACACAAAAAAATAAAAACTATTTTACAAAGCTTTATCTTTGGTTTTCCAAGTCATCTCTATCATGAAAATGTATTTTAAGTGTACACTTTCTAAAAGTGTTATAAGCAGTAGTTTGTTAAAAGTTCTTAGGGTTCACAGCCACCCTTAATTCCTAATAAAGTGAGTATAGATTAAACTGAAAATCCTTAGTCATTAAATACCGCTCAGGACCGGTGGAAAATGTGCGACACGCATGCGATCCATTATTGTTCCCCCCGCGGGCGGCAAGGGCGCAACTCTAGGGCAAAACATTTAGCCCTAGTTTTAAACCCTTTACCGAAACCTTATGTTGCTTTTGTTTTTGATTTATAGATATATTTCGGCTTGTTTTGCTTGTTTTGTTCCAAGCATTGATTAATGTTCATTATGAACCAATATTTTTGGAAGGAAAATATGTTTTTGAAAACGATGTAACAAGTGTAAAGGGGAAAGACAGGTATAGGGGAAGCAAACATAAATTTTAGGATTTGATATAATAATAAAAAAAACTTTTTTTAATACAATCTTGACATAAAGGCAATAATTTAATTTATTAAGAGTCCTGAAAGTTTTTAATTTAATACTTAAATAGGAAAAATTAATAAAAATAGTTTTTTTTATCTTGGGACAATCCACAAAGGCTGATGCCTAAGTACTAACGTACCGTGGGTGTCTTCAGTGTGGTGAGAGGAAGTTTGTTCACACGCGACTTAAATTTTTGGAGATTGGGAGGGGAAGGAAAAACTTCTGCGGGCAGCAGGTTCCATAGTCTTGACACTCGAGGGATGAAGGAACGAAGAAAGCGGGAAGTTCGGGGCCTCTCTAACTGAACTGTAAAAAGATGCATAAAAGTTGCACTACGTGTTGCTCTGTGGGGAGCTGCCAGAGAAGGAATTACACTGGCCAACTCCTCTGAGCAGAAGCCGTGAAAATACCTATAGAAGAGCTACAGATCCCCTACTGCTCGACGGTGGGCAAGAAGAGGAAGCCTTTCTGTGAGCGTTGGATCATTAATAAGACGAACGGCTCTTCTTTGAATTGAGTCCAGAATGCTAAGTGTTGTAGGGGACGCCATTCCCAAGACATGAGAACAATATTCTAAAGAGGGTCTGATTTGGGATACATACAGAGTGTACAAATTGGAAGAAGAGAAATATTTTCTGGCTCGGAAGAGAAATCCAATCTTTTTTGAAGCTGCCGAAGCTATGGATAAAATGTGTTTGTGCCAGTTGAGGTTATTCTCAAAAGTAACGCCGACAAGATTAAACGACTCTGTTCTGCAGAACTTGGCGGCTCATATTTAAGGGATGAGCATTTGCAGACTTTTTTCGCGACAGAGAACATGACTGTGTTTTCGAGGCATTAAACTGAACAAGATTTTTGGCGCCCCAATCCAAGATAAGTTTGAGGTCTTGTGAAAGAGATATCTGCATTGACCTGCGCTTGTTTTCGAAATCAGGATTACACGGTGGCTTAAGAAAAAGTGGGAGTTAGCTTGCATGCATATTTTAATGCAATAGAGTAGGATATATATGGTCCCAGATTAAAAAGAGAACGACACGACGATGGACGACGGCGATTTGTTAGCATATTGTTGGATGAGGTATGAAGGGGGATGCAGAGCAAGCGTCCAGCTATTTTCTGCATCACCTAAAGTAATAGACTAGACTTTTATTGTAGGGCCAATTAACTTAACTGATTTACAGGTATCCACATAAGCTGCCTGTAAATTTAGTTAAATTAAGGAAAAAAATATTCGACATTACTAACTCCAATACAATGGAGGTATTGTTGAATGTTAGGACGGACTTTTATAATCTGCTTGGGTATTGCGAAGCTTAGCAAGCCAATGTCTTTAAGCATTTAATGAAATAAGAATGCTTTGAGTATATTTTTTAGAGTAATTTTTATTATTAAGATAACTATTCATTTTAATAATTTTTAAGAATGTTTATAAGTTTATTTTTTTTTAGAATAGTAGTTTTATTTTATTTTTAGGCTTAAGTCTGATCAAAATTCAACAACCTTTTAATTATTGTTGTATTTAATAAAACAGTAAGTGACATCACTGCATAAAAACAAAAATATCGTAAAAAATCTTCAAAAAATGCGATTTACACTCACTTCTTTAACATCCGGAGTCCGGCTGATACTGCCGACTACCGATCGCCGTCCACCGAATTGACCGAATGCCCTGCCCGCGATATTTCTCTCTTCTTGTTGGGCCGGTAGAAGAAAAATCGGCCACAGAACGTTTTCGGTCTGTCTTTATTTCGCTCAAGCCTTTGCCTATTAAATCGACATCCCTTTTATCGCACTGAAAATCTATGCATGCAAGAAATTGGTTTGCCAGCCGTGTATAAACTTTTAACAATATATCGAGTATTTAAAATAAGTTATGTCACTATTTAGAAACAACTCCGATCACAGTCGCTATTAAATAATACTCAAAACAAGATTTCAAAGCAGTTAGCAATGGTCTAGTATAAAATCTAGTAGTAGGGGTGCGCTTGTACCCATTTAAAGACTTGTGCCAAGAGATACATCCACGCTTTAAGGATCAAATATTAAAGTACTGAATATAACTGCTCTTAATTTCTTATCTAGTGCCTTGTGTGTTTGCTGCGCCTCACCCTATTTACGCTACGTACCGTATGGGTTCCTATTACGTCGGAGAAAACTTTAGTTACTTTTTTTCCACCACTATTACTATACAATTTAAAAATTTTGAATTTGAATTTTGAAGTGACCATAGACAAAGACCGTGTTCTGTTGTAGGTGGCTCGGATTTCACGGTAAACTGTAGGTCCCATCTGGATAACATTATCCAGATGTTAATTGGGAGTAGCTTTGAAGTAAAAGTAACTTGTATTACATCCATGGTGGCATTTATTTCTCTTTTGACAAAATAAAGTCTAGTTAAATTATTTTTTTTGTTTAATAATATTTTATCCTTCTCTACATCAGTCTGTAAATATAAAAATATAATTTAAGTACTGCACCACTTTTTAAATTATTTAAGTATGTATTTGTAAGTAATGGCTCTTTGCATAATTAAAAGATTCTGTAATTTCTAGAAACGTTTAAAAACACCATAAAAGAAAAATTAATTTTCTTTTGCAAATGATATGTTCTTTTTATGTAAAGTTGTGGAAAGCAGTTAGTTTTTAATTAAAATAAACCTAGTAAACTATATTTAAATTAAAAAAGAGTATTGTTGTCATGCTTATGATTTTTTAATGGTTATTGAGCGATTGGTGCATGAAAGTGAAATGTTTAATTATGTATTTAAAAAATATACAAAATTTGCTAAAATGTAATATATTATAGCAATTTTGTCTACATTAAGTTATATTTCTTTATATATAAAAGAAACCGACTTGCTCCAGATTATAGGGTATAGACTCCTGCACACAGAGAATTGATTAACCCTTTTGATTTTGTGTTTCCTTAGTACTGCTCTTGTACACCTTTATTCCATGGTTGTCACATAGACACATGCTTAATTTTATTTTACCAGTTAAGTTAGCGACTTGCTCATGGGCAAAGGTAAAAGTTACCAAATATCATTGTCAAATAACAAACCATAAATTTCAACAGCATTATTTGTATTTTTACAGGCAGTTCGCCTTTCCAGATAAATAAGAACAACTACTTACTCTGATCATCTACATCGACAAATCTTTTCTACCAATACCAAGTAGGACTAGCAGCAATGAATAATAACAATTTCCAACAAAAAGACACAGTAAAAAAAGGCATTACAAATATGATAAACATCTATCAGTATAAAGGAAAGCACACAGGTTTTTGGGTTAGCAACCACCTAGCCATCGACCAGGATGCATGTTCATTTTAACGTTATTGAGTACATGCCATTAATTATCTTTCTTCTTCATCTTCTTTTGTAGTTGCATCTACAACTCGGCTCCACCTATCCCTGTCCAATACAACCTTCTTCCAGCCTCGTACTCTCAAGACTTTTACATCTTCTCCGATATTGTCTCTCCATCTGAGCCTGGGTCTTCCTAAAGGTCTCTTTCCCACTGGGTTTTCCTCCCACATGCTGTTGATAAGACCTTGTGATTTTATTTCGTTTACTAAACTCGGTCTTTTGTACATGTTCTTAAGCTCCTCATTCGTTTTTATTCGATTATCTTAGTTTACTTTAAATATTATGGCAGAAATAATAAAAAAACAATGGAATCTTGAAAGATTAACGGAGCTGCAGCTAATTTTCTTTAATGCTTTGTCGGCTATCTTTTGTTAAAAACTATTACTACTGACTGAAGTCTGAAACCTTACTATCATCTTTTGGCGTGCTAAATAGCTCTTTTATTGTTGGGAAAAAATTATAGAGATTGGGTATATACAAGGTCATCTAAAGATGACTAAACAGGGACATATTTGTGGCATGTCTCATGTTTAAAAAAATTAAAATTGCTATGCTCTGTATTGAAAAAAAATTGCCAAAAAAGTGTTGGATTTAAAAGCCAACAGAAACCATTTGAAAGATAATTGGGTTTAGGATAAAAACTAAAAAGGGCAATCACTTTGAAGGGGGTTAATTTTATACCAAACTACCCCAAGTGTGTATTTCTAAAAATAAAAAAAGTTTGACACGCTGAAGTTTTAATAGCGTCTTGATTATATAGTTTAAAAAATGTTTGCACAAAACCAATTACTTTTTGCGTGGTTTAATGATTGGCAATTATAAAAATAAAAGTTACGCGGACATCCAAGCAATCAGTCGATTACTTACTCATCCAACCAGTCAAAACAACTATGTGAAATTTCTACCTGAATCAAACACTTTATGCAACATGGTCTATGAGCTCTCCGATTATTAATGGTTTTTAAGCTTTATTATTGCTTTTCATATCAAACAACATGAATCTACCCAAAAAAGCGATAAAAAAGCTTTTTTCTAGGCAAAATACAAAATTATTCTTTACAAACAATAAATTTTCTTTGGCATTTCCTTATTACATTGTACGTTCCGGAGTCAAACTTTTTCATCACAAAAACTTCGGGACTAAGTGAACAAAAAATAAGGACGCTTTAATTTTAATGTAGTCCCTTTTTTGTGATTGGTTCTTTGTTACAAGCGATAAATATGCGATAAATAATATATAACGAAAGAAACAACAGTATGTTAATGTACACGGTCGATGAGAATATATTAAAGTTGTATAAAACGCTCGGAAATTTTATTTGTGTTACAAAGGGAATAAAATATGAATGTAAGTTGTAAAGTGTACGTTAACTCAGATTTTCTTTTTGTTTTTATTGGTTTATTATTAGTCGTCTCTTTGTAATTTGCTTCTTATATGTTTTGAAAACCTTCTGACAGTTTTATTTTAGAAAATTGATGTAATTTAAGTAAGACCACGTTTGACAACAAAAACATGATTAAACAATATTTAGCAGCGATATTTAAATTAAGATTATAATTTGTATTTAAATTATAAAATAAATTATAATATATATATATATATATATATATATATATATATATATATATATATTTTTATATATCATGAGAAATGTCAATACTTCAGGTACGTAGTCAGCCTTCGTTTTTGAAATGTGTTAAAGTTTTCCTGTCTAAATTTTTAAAAATCTACTTAAAACCAGTAAAATTCCTAAATAATTGTGACAACACCGCTCTACTAATTATAAATTCAAATCATTCTTGAACATTCCCCTTTACGAATCTAAAAATAGCCAAACAAAGAAAATCGCCAGTTAGTACGCAACCAGCGCTCTCTGAACTAGTGACGACATATCGCAACCAATGAGAGCTCGGCTTGACCATCGGAATCCGGGCCCTCGACGAGAGTGCGATCCGCGCGCGCCAAAATAAAGAATTTTAGTAGGACAATTAGCATGGTCCGTGATGCATCTGTCTGAAGCATTTTTGGGCAAATCGCCGAAATGTTCTATTTAAATGAAAATTTAGCAGTTTTTTATAGTGTAATATTACTTTCATCGTGTTAGTGCAAGAAATTTGACATCACATCTCTTTCTGTAACCAATTTCAATTATAAGGTTTAGTACAAAGTGTACATTTCTTACCTAGTAAAGCTACTCTAAATAATTCTTAGTGTCAATTTTAGATTGACAAATTTCAAACAAAATTTAAAAGTAAAATAAGGTGAAAATAAGTAAAACAAAGAACTGTACCAGGGCAGTATTTAGCTGAAGTAGTTAATAAAAAAAAGGTTAAAGGTTATCAGTGCCCATATTAAGGGTAATTTTGACCCTTTACCTTATTTTGCTATTTTGTTTTAAGTAATTTCATTTCCAAAAATTTTGCCAGTGGAAAAGTATTCTTATTGTAGATTGTACATTTGTAAATATTGATTTAACTGCTGATACACCCCAGTGGCGTACCACATTATGTTTGTGAAGAAAAAACTTAAGTATTTTTTTTGTAAATAAAAGCTTGTTTACAGTAACTCTATTCGTTGTGTCTAAATTAGCAATAGTCATATTACAGAGCTTCCAAACCTTGATTTGCACCTATTGTTTTTCAGTTCATATTTAGTCGACAGCAGAGTCTGTCGACAACTACTTAAAGAGCGGAAGTGTACTGAGTAACGTTTTCCCACCAACATGTATAAAAACATAAGTGGGAAGGTAGTCTTAACCGACTTGTAAAATACAAAAATATAGAAGAATATTAAAAAAAATATGTGGTATAATAAACTGTCAATTAGTATAAAAAAAATAAGGATTGACATATACAGGTAGCATCAACCTTTTCTAAAATCTTTTTTTTTTAAATTAATCATAGTCTCGAATATAATTTTTAGGTTACCCAGTCGCCATACTTTTATTTACATATTATACTTAATAAAAAATACTTTTCATTTGGTTAGCAGATGAGTAAAGGTCGTCTCTCATTCAAATCTTAGACTAACACATGACCTACGAAAACAGGTCGTTTTATATTTCTATTAAACAATACAAGCGCATTAAGACTTATCTTCGAAGAGTGGATAAACAGTCGCTTCGTGGTGGGTTTATAGGAAATGCCAAAATATGTTGTTGGTGTTCTTTATTGTTGTTTATGTTACCACAATTTACTAGTCAGTTTAAGGGTTAGATAGGTTAAAATTATTGAAATAGTACATTCGTTTAGCGGCGAAGATATTCAGGCAAGCAATATTGACTATTTAATAAAAAAGTATCTCATTTAAAAATAACTTTACTTTTATTTAATTCCTAATACATACATAATTTATTAAAAGGCTATATTGAAAAACCATGTTTGTAAGCAAAAATACACTATAATATTTTTTCTAATGTTTTAAAAACATAATTTTTAATTTGTTTCACCCTATATAATAAAAAGTTATAATCTAATATGCCATACTCGTAGCAACAACCCATTATAATTCTATGCAATATAACCACTGTCTTGAAAGTGCTAATCCTTAACACTACGTCAGCGAAATTAACTATTACTTCCCCAAACTCTCCTGATTCGTCTTTCCGACAGAACGATCAACATATCTGTCATATTTGGGGCCATAAACTGTGAAATACCTATAACCGAGCGGGTTGGGCCACGAAGGGAAATTAGCACTAAATTGGCTCCCAGATTGTTAAGGGCCTGCAAAGCCCTTATTGTAACTTGTTAGACTAGTTTGCTAGTTATATTTTGAAGTGGTTATTCGTGTGTATACGAGGGTTTACGAGTTTGTAGTTTAGGTTACTGTAAATCCAAACGCAAACACTTTAATTTTAAAAACAAAAACTAGGACATTGCTTATTAAATTTTAATGTATGTACAGGATGTCCCAAATTTAATTCTTATCATTGGGATCTCAAAAACCTGAAGAGAGAAGAGAGGTCGGTTATATGAAGGCAAAGTTGCGCAATATGACGGATGATCAAAATGCCTTCTTAAAAGTTAAAATTTTTAAATACTTTCGAAGATTTTTGGAAAAAACCGACTATTCGCAATTTCCATTTTTATAAACCAATGGCCAGTGCCGATTGATACTTTAATTTTTAATGATTTTAAGTAACAAATAATTAATAAATGGGTCCCCATATAAGACTACCTATTTTGATATTTAAATCAGTACGTTTTTTTTAAATATTATTTTCTTCTATGGCCTTTGGGATTTAAATGAACATATTTTTAATCGAGTAGGTACCTGACACAAAACTAGGAAAAATTGATTTTCGTAAAAGGTCATTTCTATAATAAAGAATCATTGGATTTAAACACATAATTTAATGTTTAGTTTTAATTCTTATGGATTATTTAGTTCAACAACAAGTTTTTTTGCGTAAATACCGCTAAAAATTCTAAAAGAGTTCTGCGAGTGTTTAATGGCCAACTTATTTCACTATTTGGGGATTTAAATTGACTTTTAAGGTCCCCGGACTTAACGGCACCAGACTTTTTTCTGTGGGTCTATTTAAAGTCAAAGGTTTTTGGAACTCATCCAGAAAATATCCAAGATCTTAAAGTCCGAATTCCTGAAGAGGTCCGGTGAATAGATCAGGTTTTCCTTCATCGTGTCATAAATCATTTCTTGTCAAATCTTGAAAAGTGCATTGAAGTTAATGGCACTTACTTAAAAGACGTTATTTTTAAAAATTTGGATAAGTCGTATGTTATAGTAAATCCCAAAGATTGAATTGTAATTAAGTGTAATAAAATGTTGGTTTTATTAGGTTTTAACAATTTAACTGAGCAAAAAAATGGGTAGTCTATTACGAGAGACCCTGTACTTTGGTTTTGAAACAACAAAATCATTTTTAAAAATTAAAAACTGTATGTTTGGAAAAGATCTAACTTTAAAAATATTGCGTAATGCGTAAGTAGTAGAAACAATCCTGTGCATTCTATAAGAATAAAGTTCTTTGTTTTCCTTGAGTAATAAAAAAGTGGCACTTTTTTGCCTGTTAATGTAAATTACCATTAATTATTGCAAGTCAAAAAATAAATAAAAAATAACGACACACTTAAATCATTTGGACAACTTTCAGTTTTTCTCCCTCGTATTCCATTAGCTGAAAATTTCGTAAGCGACCAATGTTGTTATGTTGTAGAATTTCCATATTTCGGTACAGCGCAGCAAAGGAATCTCTCCAAGCGGCCTGGATTTGAGCCAGGGACAACTCACGAATATTAAATTTAATAAGTCGAAGAATTTGAGGGGAAACTTGCAAGAATTTACCTACTTTTTCAAGGTTATTTGGGATTAAAAAATATTGGGTAGGGCTGAAAATGTAAAATTCGTTACGCAGGCAGGTTTATTTGGGTTGATTTTTTTTTAATTGTAAAAATGAGGGCTCCTGAAGGTAAAATAAGTAATGTACAAGGGCAAGAAATTTTTATTTAATGCCGCATATTTTAAATAAGTGTTCAAAACTTAATGGTTTAACAATGTATTTTTTTTGCTTTTTCCAAATATAGTTTAAACATTTCAGAAGTTGTATAAAACATTTTCGTGGTAATACGATTAATTTATTTTTTATTTACAAAATTTGCTTTTATAAACATGTATGCTTTATTTTGCATATCATGTGCTCATTCACAAGAGCATTTTTGCAACGAATTAAAGTTCGAAGTGTTGGAGCATCCACCGTGTTCACCAGATTTGACCCCTAGCGACTTTCATCTGTTTCCAGACCTAAAAAAATGTATGCGTGAAAGCGTTTTCTTTTTATCAAATGATAGGTCTTAACAGCTGTGATTCTCACTTCAGGAATGGAATTCGTAAATTGGAATCCCATTGGAACAAGTATATTGATGTTCATACTAAATAAGAAATGTATTTCAAACCATAAAATTGTGTTTTTCTTATCGAACCGCAAAACTTATTGAACAACCTGATATATTTGAATATCACCAACATGTAAAACCAGATAAAATAAGAATTGTGTTGTTTGTTTTTTTTTAAGTTATTTTAGGTCTTTTCTTACAATGTCTCAATGCAAGTGATATAAATTATTATGAAATAGAAAGAAATCTAAAAGAGCAATGAAGTTAACAACCAAAAATTGCATCCCAAAGAACATATCTACACTAAGAAAGAAACAGGCTGCGTTTTTTTTTTCAGGGCATCCAGCAAGAATTGATTAACCTAACTTTACTTTTTGTCCATTTCTTTAACAACATCCAAATACCCCGGACTAGTAGAAGAGCTGATGAAAAATTTTGAGCACGTTCTTAAGGCACTTTAAAAATTTGTTTAATTGTCCTTGAATGATCCCTAAACATAAAAGTCAAAGTCTGGCTGCAGGGGGTCGCTACCCTTCAACCAGACCTTGACCTTTATGTTTAGGGGTTTTTTAAGGACAATTACACAAAATTTCCTGCCTCAAGAACCAACTCAAAATTAGACAAGACTATAAGAAACTTTTTAATTTAAAAAAAATCGTATAAAAAAGTCATGCAGATAATTAACAAATTGCTACTATTATAATCGGTTTCAGAAAATTGCTTTAATTTATTTATCTATAAACTGCAAAACGAATTAAAATTCTTAGATCGCAATACTACATAATGTAAAAGGGAATTTTAAAAGACATTTGCAGCATTCAGAAAATTTTAATTTTATCCAATAACAAATACTTGCACAATTCGCTAAACGGTATTACGTTGAGAATCGTTGGAATTCCCCTCGAGAACAAATTAATAAAAATAAAAGCCTTTTAAAAAATCAATTCATCAAGAGTCGTAATTGTATTTGCTGTTGTGAAGAAATAAAACAATTAGCAGCAGTTGGCAAAGAACATTTGTGCGAGATATTTTTTAAAAGGAGAAGTACGTGGGAAAGCTCTCAGTGGAGGATTTTAATATAAAAAACTGTAAATCTGTTGGAAAAAGTTTTGTCTTGGTTGTGTCGATGGTTTATAAAACTTTACAGCATTTACCTGAGTATTTTTATTAAAGGGATAAGATCCTACTTTTTTTAAATAAGGGGTGCTATGTCAAAGAAAATTATAAATTTTTGTTATAGACCCAAAACTCAATACTAATCTTTTGGTTTGTTTATTCAAATATTAAATTTGGTTTTTAAGACTTTTTCATTAAGTCTATAGGACTTAGGTTGCTATTTGACAAAACAGTTATGGTAGCTAAAGATTAAGGGGTTTAAGGAAGTTAGTTAAAAAATATTATAAAGATATCAATAATATTACAAATTAGTTTTTGTGTTTTATTCTTTGTCCAATTATTCGCCTACACAAATAGTTTTTTATGCACAAATTTTCAACCACTCCGTATTTAAATTTCATAGTATAAAATAAAGCCCAATTAAATAATTTTCATCTTTTGTTCACAAAAAAAGTTTAATTTAACGAAATACTTAAAGTTAAATTATAATTTACAAATAAAAATAAAATATGGGCCCCGTCAATATATTTTTAAAATAAAAATCTTTGAAGTTGGTCTTATTATTGGTCCTTAAACAAACAATGTTAATTAATGTATGTTAAATTGAAACTATATACCTAATAAAAGCAGAAATAAATTAAGAAATAATATATCTAGTTTATTTTCATCTCCAACATGTTATATTCTAAAACACAATATTCCCAAGTTTATTTGAACAGTTGCATCGCATTCACTAAATCCACAAGTTGTAAATTCCAGAAAATTTCCCCCTAACAAAATAGCGTTATTCTGCATTCAGCTAAACTGTCCCGATAAACTTTTGTTATTAACATACCGTTTAACTGTAAACTATAAAACCTACAATACTCAGCGAGCAAATTTCCGGAAAGTACCGAATAGACGAGTTTGCATCGCTACAAATACCGGATAATATGGAGGGCGTACAATAAATTCGCATTCAGTTGTAAACTAAACAATTCCATGTCTGCTAACTTCGTTTTGGATACCCACTTAACATTTACACGGGTCCTTTTACAGTGGCGTGGGCTAAATTATGACTTACTTTAAGATATATATATATATATATATATATATATATATATATATATATATATATATATATATATATATATATATATATATTATATATATAAATATATATATATATATATATATATATATATATATATATATATATATATATATATATATATATATATATATATATATATATACATTTATATAATTATTCACTTTTTGTTGGACTTTTTAATTCAAACAACAAATTAAAACAAATTCAGTTTTCTTTTAAAGTTTTTTCCTTTAAACGTTTTAGTGTATTTTAGTCTTTATCAATTTTATTTGTTTATATATTATTGCAATGTGCATGTAAGCGGTAGAGCGTAAATTTAAAGATAATACCTAATATGCTTCCAATGAAAAAAGAGATAAAATCGTATTAAAAATGTACTTTTTGGGCTCCTTTAGAAAATAGGTCCTAATTTGACTTATAACGAGCTGCAACAAATTTTCTTGCAAATTGAAAATTTATTAAAACATTATTTACCTTCACAATATAAGGGATTATGACACACATTTGTATTCGCCGAATTCAATTTATTACATCTGATATCAAAGTTGCAAAGTATTAGCAGTAATGTTTAGGCAATTTTATTATTCCTTTATTGTGTCTTTATTAGTGCAGTATGTTTTTTTTTTCAAAACACACAAACAAAAAATTACGAATTACAGTTGTTTCCATTACCACTACTATGGAATAAACGTGGGTTGTTTTGACGGCTATTTCGACCAACGAAATAAAAAAAAGTAGGCAAAATATTTTGTGTATTTATTATTATATAAATAAAGCTAACAAAGAACTCTTAAACAACAAATAATAATATAAATATTTCAAAAACAAGAGAAAATTGAGTTTAAAAAACTGAAATTTTGTAAAAAGATTTATAGAAGTCTTAAGAAGTAGAACGAAGGTTTTAGTAAGTAATATTTTTAAACTAAAATACGTTAAATGAAAAATATGGTAATTGCTTTTTTATCCAGTCCAGCAACTTGGGTTTTAATTTATTTAATAAGTAAAAAAAAATCTTTACTATGATAAACATCTGTTTTGCTTTTATATGTGCTGGTTATATTAAAAATTAAATGAACATAACATTTTTTAATGGATTTTTCTCATGTGAGTCTGCGGTGTGATTTGAGCTAGAGAAAGTAAAAATTTATTTAAAATATAAAATAAAAAAAGATAGCACAACCTTACCGAAACAGTTATTTGGGTGGAGTTAGTTAGCCGAAAATAAAAGAAGCAACTGAGTGGTCAGGGAGGATAAAATAAACTGGCGAAGAAATTGGCTAAATATTTTATACTGGGGCAAAAAGTATCTTAAATTCCTAAAGGAATAGTAGTTTAAAATAAAAGGAAATCAGGCAAAAAATGTCCTAAAGGCAATAAAGAACTATATAGAATAGGCAATAAAATATAAAATCAAATTATTTTATACTTTAATAAATGATTTCATTTTTATTTTTATACAAATATAGTTAGATTTTGTATTATAGCTGTCGAATATCCTGATACTAAACGATCATATCAGGTTGCAGATAAATAAGAAAAACAAAAAAACTAAATATTTTATACTAATATATTTGATAATCAATATTTTGTAGTGATGGTTTAAAACAAAAAATAGGTAATAAATATAATTTTCTTTAAGTTTAAAAATACAGAAACGGTATCTCTTAAGTTTGTATAGTTTTGTGATAAAACAGATTCTATTAAAAAATTCGTTATTTTTACACAACTATCTTTTAGCATATTCTACTATATTTATTACAGCCTCATAATTCTTGTAAATCTATCAATATCACGTTAGGATTATTATTAAATTCAAGCATTTTGTTATTACCAACATTACTTACAATTCTTCTAAAATGAAAAAATCTAAGATCTTTTTTAAGGGTTATGATATATTCCAAGATTAAGTTATAATAATAATAATTAATATACCAGTAGGTATATTAATAATTATCTCTTTAGTAATTAGGTAATTATTGACTTAAATTCTGGGTTTATCGTAATTATAATTTATAAAAGAATAACAATGAAAATTTTATGAATTGATTAATCAAAAAATCATCAGGTAATCATATTATATAACAACTGAAATGCCAGTAATCAATACTAATAAGTGGGCAAATTTATACAAAACACTAAGTACAAAAATATGTTATCATCGCTGCATCGCCTCTGGATTAGCAAACAGGTCCACTTGTCCATAACACCAATATAATTTATTCTAAAATGTGTAAAATGCAAAACGATATAATACCTTCATCCATTTTCCACAGATCAATAGTTTAACCGTTTATGCGGTTACAGAACGATATACATTTTATTCAAGAGGGATTTAACCCGGGGACAATGAAGAGTTAAAATGGCGCATACATAATAATGACTGTATTATTGTGCGGGTTTCAAGAATAAAATTAAAGTCCTGTAAGCAACATTTAATGGTTTTAGGAGAGCTGGGTTGTGAAATACAAGAAAAAATAGTAAGTTGAAAATAAAATGAAAATGGTTTAGGATCAGTAAATGATGGGATCCATTTTATCACCTCCTACAGGGTCATCAAACAAGGGTTTAAACAGGAATATATTTGTAGCTTTCATCGTAATGAAAAAAAAAAGCCTTTTCCCCGTAGTTTTTTTGCTTAAAATGCAAAATAATTCGTAAAAAAATGATTTAAATTAATAATATATATATATATATATATATATATATATATATATATATATATATATATATATATATATATAATATATATATATATATATATATATATATATATATATATATATATATATATATATATATAATACATATTAACAAGTTGCAAAATTTTGGGATATCAGAAGTAAAACTTTATGTACTACTTCCGAGCTTTCGAAAATTATTTATTCTCTTCTTCAGGGCTGCAAAACAGAGTACAAAGTTAGAGATTTTATAAGTTCTTAGTAATAATTTAAAGTTTATTACCTTGGGTGTAAAGTGAGTGTTATAATAAAGTTGATATTGCATACTTAAAGAACATTGGAATTACACTTATTGATTAATAAATAAAAACCACTTAATTGTTCACATATTGACTTGTAAAGAACATGTGGTAGTGTAACATAACCTCAAATTGACAAAATGATGCTTTTCTTATCGAAAAACAGAATGAGCGACAAGAAAAATAAAATCAATACATCGAATGGCGTGCACAAAAGAGAAAAAATCTTTATCATTCATTTTACGCCAAAAAGTCATACTTTATAAAAAGTTCTGCTTGTCGAGAGAATAAGTTTAAAAAATTCAAATTTTTGAGAAAATATACAGGGTGTTAAAAAATTTGAAAAACATGATAATGCTTTAAGAGGGAAGTACCATTATTTATAATTTTAAGAGTGCATTTACGCTACACCTTAGGGGTCGGGCGAAAGGACGCGGAGACGGTGGGCGGAGACTAACAAACTTCCACTACCACAATTTTCGTATAGCCGCATTAAAAATATTATATTTTATTTAGGTTCTTCCAAATTCGGTGTATCGATGCGATGTTGTTTTCGATTGCAAGCCTACAGGAGATAACGTTTTTTGGTAACTATTTTTCACTTAAATGACATAAATTATACACCATTTTATAGGTAAGGAAATAATCCATGCCTCTGCTGTAACGGATTTTTGAAATATGAGTCGAGTTAAAAGAAAATAGTATCTAAACATAACCGATTTTAGGGTGACTTTCACTCAAGGAAATATTAAAAACTAAATCCAAATTTAAAAAACTATTACACAGAAGCCTAGATTTAAGTGTTGGCTTTCATATAGTGTTTGAAAATTATCGATAACTTATACCGTTTGTGACACATTATGCCCCGAACCCCAAATTTAATCCAATTCGCGGCGCGAACAAAAATTTCATAAAACAAAGTTGTTTATAAATTAAAATAAAGTCTAAACACAAGTTAAGAAATAAAAAATCGGACATTTAAAATTTTTCATAGCTACCTTCCGCTTCGACACTTTTTTCCGCTTACTTGATAAATTTATGGTACACTTTACGAATTTATTCACGGCATATTTAGTTCGTGTTATAATGTGGTAGATTATGTGAAAAAACCTTTTGTTTTAAGGCACCACATAAAAAGAAGTCAGGTATTTTAAGGTCAGGCGACCTAGCTGGATAATGGATTGGACCAAACCTCCCTATTCACTTTTGACAAAAGTTATGTAGCCATTGTTTGACCAAGGCTCTACAAGGATAGCCGCCTATCTATAGTGGATTGATAACACACATTTCATACTGTAACATTGTATTAAATAAATACGTTTTTTTGTGAACATTTTTAAAAATACCTTTACGAAATCAGAACACTAATAGATGTAAATAAGGTGTTGATGTTAAAAAATAAAAATCAAAGATCCTGGTAGGTACAATTACTAAGCTTGGTTGCTTTATTTTTAGCGTTAAATTAAAATTATAAATAATGGAGATAAAAATCCGGGAGTAAAAACTTTTTTATTGGAAATTTTCTTTCTTTCAAGGATCAATTTTGTAATTTTGGTTTTTGAGTTATCATCAGAAATCCAAATGGCTTTTTTTTCGTTTTCTGTTCTTCTTCTTCTTCCCTGGGAGCCGTCTTGATTAACTACCGGAGCGCAGCCTCATGGACTTTTTGTGTCTAAACTCCCATTGTCTTTTATATCAACCCTCCCATTAGTCTTGTTCCTTCTACAAGTCTGTATAACTCCGAGACTGATTGGTTGATATATTCCTGTGGGCTCATTTTCGGTTGCCCAAATAATGCCTGTCTTTTGTGCTTCAATGCTTTACATTCGCACAGGATATAGTAGGCTGTTTCTTCCCCCTCGTCGCACATTCTGCAACTTGGGTTCCCATTGTATGAGCCTATCTTGTGTAGGTGTCCTCTTAGGTTATCATGCCCTGTTAGCAATCCTACTATTATGCGAAGTCTTTTCCTACTTTGTCTGAGTAGTTCTTCCTTCGTTTTTTTGGATGGGCCTCTTATGAAGCTTTTTCCATATCTTATTTGTTTTCTGTTAATAACAATTGCAATTTTTATTGGCATAAAAACCCTTAAAACGCCTTTCTCAGATTTGCATTTCGCGTTGAATGAGCTATCGCTTAAATTTTTTGAAACCTTCTAATTATTTTTCGCAGGGAACACACTTCTTGACAAGACCTTCGAACTGTTTCGGTTATGTAAAAATAACATACTTTTTTACTTATTAAGATAGTAACTGCGCTGTAAAGGTCAAATATTTCATATTATTAAATTATCTTTTTAGGTTCGAAAGCAAAAGAAAAAAATTTGAGTTCTTTTTATGGACTTGTCTTTTCCAACATCTTATTTAAGCATAATTTAGGAGGGTTTCAGTAAAACATAGCAAGAACATCCATCAAAGCCGAACGAAATCGACAACGTTAAGGATGAATCAATCCATTTATACTTTGGCGAAACTAGAAAAGGTCATTTTTCATGTAAGCAGCTCTTGAAAGGGCCTTCTATCTTTTCTAAAATATGTTCCGGACCGCTTAAGCTCCTGCTAAAATATGCTTTAACCGGATAAATTTGTCTCAGATTTTCTTTGCAGGAATTTTAACGTCGTTGTACTTGCGGCGATATTACCAGGATACATAAAAGGGTTGTTTTTGATGGAGAAGATTAAAATTAATGATCATACTTGTGTAAAATCATATTGAGAAGGTCATTTTGATATATTTATCAGTTTTGCATATTACTTGCAAAACCTCGATTATTATTAGAAATGTTTATAGATATTTTTTTAAAAATCGTAATTTATCCGCAAACCACCACTCCTATCTTTTAAAAAAGGTGCATAGAACCTAAAAAACCAAAATTGGTACATAAGTTAGCTTTTCTTTGTTTTTTATATGTGTCAAAAAAATCTCTTGAAATGTCTGTTTTTTTTCCCTTTGGGTAAGAAAAAATTAATTTGTTTATCTTTTAGTCAAAAAATTCAACAAAAATAGAATTTTTTGTCTAGTCATCAAAAAATCAAAGTCAATTGAAGTTTAAAAGTTTATCCGTTATTGTTGTTATTTTTTAGCGGGAAAGAAAGTCGACGAAAACAACGCTACCATATATTAAAGTATTGAAATTTTAATAGCTTAAACCCTTTTAAATTTTTAAAAACTGAGACTTCGGGAAATTTGATTAAAATTTTTTAAATTAAGTTTTGACTTTTGCTAAAATTTGTACTCCTGGTTCAAAATTTTGTGGTTTTTTTTCTTATAAGATTTTACCAAATTGCTGTCAAATGGAAACGATTCAGGATTATATAACTTGTAATAAAAAAATTCCATTTGAATTTTTTGGGAAAAAAATTTTTTTTTATTAAATCCTTCTCCAAAATTTTAAAATCAAATAAACAAGAAATGGTTTTGCTGATCTATTGCATTTTCCGAAAAGTCTTGATAAACGCTAAAGTTGACAATATTGAAATTATATTAAACTTTTAACGTGAAAAGCTGTCTTCGGAAAGATATTTTAATGTGTTTGACGATGCTAAGAGCTTTCATTTGTGTTTTTTTTATAATATTTTACCGCTTTTTGACGATTAGCTTATAAGTAATTATTCATTTGAATTAGTAAATGGATTTAAACTCATTGTATGTGGCAACCTTCTGGGGGATAACCTTTGGGTATTTTCCAAATATCCATATTTAGTCAGAGACCAAAAAAGTTCTTTATTCGGATAATTACAATGGCTTGTGATTTTTTAATTAAATTTAAATATAATATATAAAAAAAATATTTATATAATAATTTTATAAATATTGGTAATATTTATAAATATATACCCAAAATATATATATATATATATATATATATATATATATATATATATATATATATATATATATATATATATATATATATATATATATATATATATATATATATATATATATATATATATATATATATATATATATATATATATATATATATATATATATATATATATATATATATAATATAAATTTGAATAATTTTTATATAATGTTAAAAAGATAAAGCACCAAAAAGACAAGTTCATAATTAAAAAAATAGCAATATTTTTTTAGCTTTTTTCCAGAAACCATTAAAAACAGGAAATTAAATAAAAGTTAAAAAACAAAAAGCAACTAAGCACTTTTCGCTGGTTCTATAAAATCAGTTTATGGTAATTTACTAATTCGTAACAGCTCTGCAGTACTTAGTTCTGCATGGAGTATTTAATGCGGTAAGTACCTTCCTAACCAAAAGAAATCTGCAGGATTTTTTTTATGATCGTCATAAATAGTGCAGTACTTTTAACATGAAATGCAATAATAAAAAATAATAATCTAGTAAAAAGCGAGAAAATTCCTTAATTTAGGAAAAAATTAAGGGTACATTTGGATTTTTAAATAATTTTAGACTACAGGATAAATCTTACCTCTACTTCTTAGTTAGGAAAAATTCCGACTTCCATTTTGACCCTTGACAAGCAAACATAAGTTGGGTACTTAGAGGTGCTTTTCACAAGATTAAATTCTTTTAAAAAATATTCGTGAGGCGCTTTAGAAGCTGGTAAACTTGGGATCGTATTCAATAAGGGGAGCCCTATCTTCAGGGTGTAAACTAGTCCAAAGGGTCGCTCGGGTTCTAAATAAGCCTTAAACGATAAAGCAGTGCTTAGGGTACGTAGAGATAAAAAAGTGCATCCCTTGGTAATAAACTGCATTTTGTGCAAGAAAGGAAAAAAATGAACTTCTATGTAAGTTTATTACAACGTTGGAAGTAAAAATAATCTCGTAAATGTAGTTCTTCTTAAAAAGATATCGAGTCTGGTAAAAGATATCATTATGCATGGACATAAAAGCACTACTCAAAGTAGGGTCTGATTAGAGATATATACAGATTGTACAGGTAAGAAGGCAAAAATCACTTCGTAGCTCAAAAAAGAAATCCAAGCTTTTTGGCAGCTGTTGTAAACAGGGCTGTATTGTGTTTGTCATTTAATATTATTTTTAAAAGTAACGCTAACGAATTTTCTACAGAACATCGCAGTAACAGTAAGCAAGAGTGAGAAGTTATAGACATTTTTAGCGACAACGAACATAACCGCCTTTTTAAGGCATTAAAAATATACTCATTTTCAAAAAGAAATTGAGTTGGTACCACTATTAAAATATCTGGTACCCCAAAAGAACTAGGAAGAGCGCGAAAAAAAGTTTGTTAACCTACTTATATAAGTAATTCTTTATCCACTTTAAAAATTATTTCTTGTGACCTATGATAAGTGCACTTATTAGTATTGATTAGTACAAAAAAAAAAGAAATAATCCACTTATAGTATGTATTCTGAAATTCCGAGAATTTAAAGTGCCCATCTAACTGTGAGTGTCGGCTTAAAGATGACAACTTAAGTACCTGTGGTACGTTTGAAAAACTAGTTAGTACTTCCTTTTAATGTTTACTATCTTTTTACTGTTTACACTGCTATTTAACATGACTGCTAGCTAATGGAGAAGGTTATTAAACTTTAGACGCGTATGACATTCTTTGACAACCGGCAAGATGTGTATGTATACCGGGTGCCTTAAAAATTGGCTTTATTCAAGCATTTACTTTAAAATTAAAACTGTTTTATTTTTTTATCATATAAGATAATTTACAGTAAAAGTTTTTTATTCGCGTAAATGAGCCGCGAATACAGAAATAGTGAATATAAAATGGTAATTTATATGGGATTATAGGAGATACGTTCCTAGAAGACAAAATAAAAAAAGTATATAAAAAATTAATTTAATTGAAGTTTTTGACCATATTGATCAATTATTATCTTCAGGCTCAGGCAATGGTTAGAATAATTTTGTAATTTTTTCTTGCTTGGCAGTTTTTAAAAGCTCCTTTAATTCAGACAGACTGATATTAAGCAGTGGCATTAGCAATTTGCCTCCTAAAAATAAGACTTTGTTCCATAGACGGATCAATTTTCGTAAAAAAATCACAAAGCTCATTTACCATTCTTAAACCTTCACTAAGATTTTTCAAATTAGATGTACGTTTCCCGTGCTTGTTGAAGCCTTTTCTTCAATGGGGTGTAAATTTTACATTTCCTCCAAGTCGGTTTCAGTCCAATTTTCATCTTGCGGTTCAAGCAACTTCTAAATGTCAATTGATTCAATCTGTTCAAACCCATCTCGTCCCATTCCATTCGCAATTTCGGCTATTAGTCCATTTGACGACGCGTTTACAAAGAATATTGGAATCCTTTTTATCAATGTATATGTACTGATGTACCGATTAGATCCGCGCATTTTTTAAATCCGCGAATAGTGAAAACGCGAATGAAAAAAGTGCGAATAAAGAGCTTTGACTGTATAAAATGGGAAAGTTTTTTTTGGTATTTAAAAGCTAATTAAACAAGAAATAAGTGTCTTTAACAATACCAAGAGGACGCAATTTACTACAAAATGGATGACCACCAGTGAACAACGTGTGGTGTAGTTCAAAATACATGTTTAACTGTGGATCGGGTCTGGATAACATTATTCATACGTTAATGGGGGCTAGTTTAAAGGTTGTAGTTTTTGGTAAGGGCCGTGGAGTTAAACATCTAAACACCCTCCATAATCGTTTATTCTACGTATTTTTTTTTTAGCACCATATTTGACTGTTAAATTCTAGTATTTTTCAACATTTTTTTAAACAAGAATTTATAACGAAAATGATAAAAATGACGTCAGCAAAAAAAATTAAGGTAAGGTCTTCCTATTGGTCATTTGCATTTGTAACTCTGGCAACTGACTTAAATGACCAAGACCATTTAACGCGCGATTCGTCAGTCCAGCGAAGAACAAAAGGGCCAACGATCATTTATTTATAGGTTTGACAGGACGACATATTCACAACTATTTCGTGGGAACAAAAAACAATAAGAGACAGACTTTAGGTTAGCCCAAATCAATTATTTTTCAAAAAAGTTTCACTTTAGAAGAGAGTTAGTTTTAAATATCCTTCATAATACAAAAATTATTAAACAATTCTTAAAATCTTATAAATTAATTAGGTATACTTTTTAAAATTTACCGTAGTATCTCTAACAAATTACGAAATAAGATCAGAAAGGCAAAAAATTAACTTTTTTTTAATAAATTTTTAAGTTTTTTTGACCTAAATGAAAATGTTAGAATTTTTTCTAAAAATAGTAATTGGAAATGGGGCATGAGAAGTTAAAAGATATATTCAAGAAAATAATAGTCAGTCTCTGCTTAATAATTTTAAGTTACTTAACAAAAATACTTTGTTTAAATTGAAAAAAATAATAATAAATTAAAAAAATTACTTATTTAAAAAAATTAAAGTCTTATCCTAGAATTTTTTGTGTTTTATTACTTGCCAATATAAAATTAGCAAACAATTCAAGAAAATTATAATTTTTAACAGCAAGTGACTTTGAGAACAAAAATAATAATAAATAGAGTTTAAGTTATCCAAAATATCAAAATATTTTTCTAAAATTGTTTACTTTTAATGATGGTTAGTTAGAAATCAGTTCTAAAAACCTAATAAATGAATAAAGGATACTAAATTAATCTTTTTATCTAAAAAGATTGATTAAAATACTTATAATTTTATTAAAAAGAATCTAATTTTTGCTTTTCCGATTATATTTATTAAGAAAATAAAACAAATTATTTAAAACAAAAAAAAAATTGCAAAAATTACATAAATAAAACATTATTTTTCCCCTTTTGTACAGAATTTTTGGTTAAAATCAAATTATTCTTTATTTTTCGTCTTATTTAAAATATTTATATACCTTTTTATCTAGACAAGTTACTACAACTGACCACAACTAACCACAATAAGCAACTGCCATTTAAACCAAACAAAATTTGATTAAAAAAATTATGACGAAAAATTATCGGAATGCGTTGAGGTTTATCTATCTGTCGTCCTAAAGGCTAAGCTCAACATTGACCTTTGTTAAAAAAATAACAGTTTTAAAACAATCCCACTTATAATGATAAGTAAAAGTTTTCGAAAGTTTATTTATTGCGTTTAATATATCAATTAGATGGCATACTGAGCACACAAGAAGGCTATTTTTGTACTTTATAGGTCTATTTTCTATTAAATTAACTGCAGTTAAATATATCAATAAATATGATTAGCTTATAGTCATTGTTTAATATTCAATTCTATCTAAAATCGTTAAATATTTCCCTGGTTAGCTTTGGTGATTGTTTTGTAATTAAATTTTAAAAATCACAATAGTTTTTTATTTTTCTTTGTATGTATTCTGGTTTTAGGCAAACAACCTAACCAATGTCAATGTTTTAATTTTTTTCTCTGGATGTATTCCGGTTTTAGGCAAACAACCTAACCAATGTCAAGGTTAATATTCGAATAGTAAGGTTATGTACAAGTTGCAAATCAAAACATTATTTTGTGTATTTAGTTGCCTATAATTAGTGATGAAAAATTTCTAGAAATATATATTTGAAAATATTTCCGGCAATATATCGGGAAACTTTGAAAATATTGAAAATATATGAATAAAAACTACCAAACTCAAAAACTAAACATTTAATAAATGTTTATCAGAGATAATACCATAAATGGTGAGATTTGGCTGAATATTCACCAGAGCGTTGCGAATGAAACAAAGTTAAAAGCAAAAGAATAATTAATTAACAATATAAAATACAGACGCTACTGAGGTAACCATCGACGACACGATTGATAGAACCGTAAACTTACCGACTTTTTTAGCCAATAACTGTATCCCTTTTATTCGATAGCAAATTTAGATTTTTGACATTTTGAATGAGGTTATTTATACATGAGTGAAATTGTTATTCAAATATTACAACGTCAATGCCATTAAAACCATTAAAAATAAAAATTTAAGTATTAGAAATACAAAGGAAACAGTGAAATTTCTAAAAAAGTAATTACACGACCACCCGACACAAGTTGTGCAACTTGATCAAGAGGCATATCTTCATCGATAATATTGACACCTTGAATATTGTATTTAGCATCAATGCCGTCTTTATTAAAGTCCAATTAAACTTCTTCTAAAGCAAGCAATAGCTAACAAGCAATAATCGATGAATCCTAGACGAGATTTTATTATTCATAATCGTAAATATACATACTTTTCCGGAAATGGTTTTTCTAGTGTAAAATTTGTACTGCACAAAAGTATGAGAAATAGATAGCAATCTGTGTTATAATGGTTTAAAACTCATTCCTATTTTTTTCCAAATATTTTCAAAATTACCAATATTTCTGAGACACGTTCTGAAATCTCTAATATTTTCAATTCCATAAAAATATTTTCATTTACATCACTACCTTTAATCGTTTATTAAAACAAAATTATGCATTAATAAGGCCTATTAATGGATGATTTTATATGCGTTAATAACACTTAAAAGTAAACAATTACCAAAAAAATATTTAGAATTACCCCTAATAGATAAACAACTCTTATATATCTCGAAATTATTTTACTCTAAATATTTTTGTATTTAAGTTACCTCAAATTTTTTTAATTTAAAAATTGTGGTTCTTTTTACTGGGATTGTATTTTAAATATTTCCCTCGTAAATGCCTCTAAAATAAAAGTACAAAACGATATTTAGTTTTAACGTGACAAAGTAAGTCAAGCTCTCCCTGTGGGGTTTTATTTCATGGGTTTTGCCTTTTTAACTTGGAGCGACGAAATTAAATTTAAAATTATATGTGTGTGCTTGGTGTAAAAATATAAAATTAAAAAGAAAATAGAAAATGCGGAACAAACGAGGTTTATTTCTTTAATTAAATAAAATAAAGGATTAGGCTAAAAGTAATTAGGAAACGTGCAGATTTAGAAAATAAATAAGCATGTATTTATTGAGAGGCTATACAGTGTGGCCATTTAACCATTTATGGGTTTTTTTTTAATAGTTGCACAATTAAAACACAAATATTGCCAAAAGTTTGGCAAAAGCATGTTTAATAATCATATTATTAAGCTACGATTTTTATGTAAATGGTTGCAATCAAAAAGCATAAGTAAAAAATATAAAAATTTGCACAAATAAACTACCCTTAATTCAAAAAATTTTGCAAAATGTTAAAAAGAAAAGTTATTTATGTTTGTTGCAACGATATTAAACACAACTTTAAAATTGTACAAAAGTTTTTTTTAATAAGATAAAACATGAGTTATGATTATATGCATATCAATAAACGCTCATTTAAAGTGAAAGTAAATATGCTAAAAAGCTCAAAACCGTATCTTGATATCTTGTAACCTAAAATTAAGAAAATTTAACTCAAAAACTCGAAATAACTTAAAAGTCTAAGAAACTTTTAGGCATTAAATATATTTATGAACTTTAATTTATATATATTCTTTAATTTTAAATTCAATAATTTAAGTTTATAATTAAAAAATAGAATTCCAGGGGTATACCTTAAAAAATCCTAAAAATTCGATTTATTGATTATAACTCGTAAAATATTGCATTATGGCAAAAAGATTATATAACATAAATTAATACAGTTTCGTAAAAATACATAATTTATGTCATACAAAATTTCTTGTAGCTTTTATAGTTTTTAAGATATTGACGTATAAAATTTTCTTTGGCCTAAATTTTAGGTAAGGAACAAGATATAGAGATATGGTTTTCGCGAGCTTGTTTAAGCTACTTTTTAATAAAAAAAAAATCATAACAATGCATTTAATTTTTTTGAGAAAATTGCCATTTCTGTCGGAATGTCGAAAAAAGCCGTCTAGCGGCGACATGTGGACCTAACAAAACTTGAAATATTATAAAATTTGTAGCCCAAAAATAGCTCTTTTTAAGTCTTCTAAGCTTGTTAAAATTGGCTTAACCGTTTTAAAGATACAGAGTGTTTATTACGAAAACCTTTAAATACCCCCCAACCCTTTATTTTTAAAAATACAGCAAAAATTGTCAAGCAAAAAAGGTTCAAATTGTACTCGACTTTAAAGATCAGAAATTTTTTGTTAGGTTAATATAACAAAATTCACAAAAACATCATTTTTAAGATTCAACTTTGCAGTTACGCCACCTAGCGACCATTTTAGAAACTTGAAAATAATTTCCAGCTATTTCTGACCACTTTTACCAAAAATATTTTTCCCAAACGCTGTGCGATAAACATTTTCTGAGATACAGCCGGCGTCCTTTCTTATTTGGACACCCAGTACATATATGACAATACGGCAAAAATTTTAATTTTAAACAATATTTTTCAGTTAGGTTTCCTAGAACATTTTAATCTTAAAAACGTTGGTAGACATGTCACCAAACGTGATAAGTATTTTTGTTTTTGGGAATTTTTCCTTTTTGTAGGCGATCTGCCACTTTGTGGGGATTAATAGTTTTTGATAACACTTAGTTCATAATGACCTTGTACCTGCCGAAATATTAGTTTATATTATTAGTTAATAAAAGCTGTAGTGTCAGCGACTCATTAAGATTGAAAATGTTGTTATTATAAGTGCAATACATACCAAAATTAATAAACAAATTAACCAGTATTAGGAAAAAGAATTTTATTTTTTCCAAAAATTTTGGGATCTCTGGTAAAAAGAGAAATAGAATTGTCTTTAAAAAAGGTTTTACGCAAATCTGTGTACTATTTTTTTTTTAATTTTTTCCAAATAATATAATATGAGATACAGCTCATTTTAAAATAAGCTTATATAATAAAATGTCTAAGATTAAATTTAAATTGAATGATTTAATTAACAAATTTTATCAATTGGGTCAAATTTTCTATATACAAATATTAATTACTTAAATATTATCTTGATTACTCTGCGTTTAGATTTAATTAAATCGCTTTATTTATTGTTTGAATTTAGGAAAGTAAACAGGATGATCAATAACATCGCTAAATAATAATTACAAGTGATACTAATTTTGTGTAATCGGCATTTTCGACGCGTAAATCATTTCGATTAGTATTTTTGTTTTCACAGATTTAAGTGGGAAACTATTAATCCGTATTTATGAAATGCCATTATCCGTATTTTGTTTCCATTAGTGTATAAAAAAATTGAAGAAAATAAATATGCCAGCTTTGAAATTTTTCAATATTTTATTTAATATGCTACTCATTCTTTAAAATCTGTACAGGTTCTTTGATTATATTTACGTGGAAGCTGGAGCCTTTATTTTTAAAGATAGAAAAAAATATGTTATATAAAAATTGTAGTTTCTTTTTCATATTATCTTTTAAAAATATCAGTAAAAAATATCGCAATAAAAAATTGGAAAAATACAGGCAACTTCAACTTTCACCCTGTATATTATGCGCTACAGCAAAAGATCATTTTAAATCAGAAAAAAAAATCATATATATATATATATATATATATATATATATATATATATTATATATATTTTATATATTATATATTTTAAAATATATATATTTTTATATTTTATTTTATATATATATATATTTTATATATATATATATATATATTTTATATATTTTATTTTTATATTATTATTATTAATATATATATAATATAATATATATATATATTATATATATATATATATTTTATTTTATATATAATATTTTATTTTTATATATAAAATATATATATATATATATATTATTATATATATATTATATATATATATATATATACATTAATGATATTTTTGGGGAAACCATTTTTAAGAAAATTTAAACTTAAATTATATATAAATTGCAAAAGAGTTTCATTTTAATATCAAGAAAGCCATGGAAACAATAAAATTATTATGTTGCTGAATTTGGTGAGGGTTTTCTTTGGACCAATATTGTATATTCTTACGACTAAACATGCCTGCTATAGTGACGGAAGATTCGTCGGTAAATAGAATTTTATTTAAAAACTCTAGATCCTGCTATAAACCCATCCATCCATCCATACTTAGGTCGGTCCATCATCCATCCAATGCATACTTAGGTCGGTCCTGCATGTTTTGTTTAGAAAGATTCTGGACGGCCTTAAATATATAAGGATAAAATTTGTAAAATTTTAAGGTTGAATAAATTTTATAATCTTTTATATTAAGTTTAAATGCCGCATCCGAGATTGATATTTCAGGATTTTCTAAAATTATTAAAAGTTAATGCTAGTCAAATAGAAAGAGTATAACTATCCTGAAAAAAAAGAAGGATATCCATATCTTTGTTTTCATTTCGTGTTACAGTCCTTTTCTTCATTTTAAAGCTTTTTCGTTCAATAAACTTTCTTACTATGTATTAAATAGTGTCTATAGATGGTACTCATTGTTAAGAATATAATAAGTAATATTCTTTTTGCATTGTCGTTATATTATTATTGTTGCCATAAAAAATACGCACAATAGCGATTTTTTGTTCTTCTGAATAGCCCATTGACAAGAAAGCAATATAAATTATTCTTAATATGTAGTTAAAATTAACTTTTACAACATCAAAACATCAAATTCATTATAGCAATTTTATTGTTTTCATGGATTTCTTTATACTAGTATGATTTTTTTTTCAATTTATTTATAATTAATAATAATATTCACCCAAATATCATTAGTGTAAATATATTTGAAATCAGGAAAAAAAGATCTTTCGTTGTAGCGCATAATATACAGGATGTTTCATTTAAAAAAGTTGAAGTTGATTTTTCCATTTTTTATTGCGATATTTTTTTACTGATGATTTCAAATGATAATATTGGAAAAAACTACATTTTTCATATAAACCATTTTTTTCTATCTCCAAAAATAAAGGCTTCAGATTCCACGTAAATATAATCAAAGACACACTATATGCTCAGTATTATTTGATAATTAAGCAATTAAAAGCACCATTATTTAAACAAACAACGTCAGACCACATGTGGCCAGAGTGGGCGTCGCTCATCTCGGCCCGAGGTATCAAGTATGGCGTATAAATTTCGCCCATCACGGTCTAACTAAACTTATATATATTTTAATTATTTAGGATATGAACACGAACATAGAAACACATAGACCTATAAGGTCGCTACCACGAACTCCGGATCTAACACTTCCAGATTTTTTTCTTTGGGAAGTAATGAAAAATAAAATTTATAAATAAGTTATTTTAAACCGTCAATTTCTTGATTAAAGAATTTATGAGGCCTCTAAAAATGTCTTTTTAGCTACAATGTCAACATAGTTTAGTTTCTAGGATATTAGCTTTCAAAGCTTACTGTGGATTAAAGTAATACAGTTTAAATTAATTGCGTAAAATCCAATATTATCCATGGTATTATTTTTTAATATTATTTAATTAAAAAAAAAGAATATCTAAAGTTATGAATATTTTTCTCTTATTTTAACTTAAGGGCTAAAAATAGAAAGTATTAACAACGTGTCGTTTTTAAATGTTTATCCTACTCGGTATTTTATAATTAATAATAAAAATCTTAATGAAAAAAAAAGTTACTGCCGGAGCTTAAAACGTTAAGTAATTTTCTTAAAGATATAGTTAAATGTAGACTTCATTGTAAATAAGGCATTTAGGAACGTGATATTTAAGATGGTATTTGTTATAAAGTTAAATTAAAAAAATTTGTAAGTTTAAAGTTGTTTTACCTAATTACAATAAAAAAACATATAAATTTTTTTTAACAAATAAATCTATAAATTATTGTGATTTATTGCATTTGCAGCATTTAAAAGACTTTTATTTCATACTGTACAGTAGTATGTCATTTCCAGTTCTAAAATAGCTCATTAGAACACTGGGTTCCAAAATTTTTACTCTCCCCGACTGATTCCCAGAAACAGCTTATCACAGTGCTGTTTAGAAAATTTTTACTTTATAAATTGCTTTTTTAAGAAAAAGACGACCCCACCTACATACAGCATAGTGGTCAGTGACTCTACCCAGCACGTGGCCGACCAGGGTTCGATTCCCGGGGCCGAGAAACATATATATGCGAACGGTCTTTGCCGCGTCAAAGCACCTCTTTCCATCAGAGGTTGATAATGAATGGGTGATCACCAGTAAACACCCTGTATCGTTGGGTGTGATTCGAAACCCCTGTTGAACTGTTCAGAGGTAGTAGTCCGTGGTGGCTTAACTTTATCTAAAAGGTGTCTTGAAATGTTTCGTTGCTTGGGCAGCTAAAAAACTGACACTCACTGTGTCTAGTAGTTAGGCTTGATAGAAAACTTTCTGGGCTGTTATAAAGATTCAAAAAAAATTAGAAGGTTTTGTTGTTAACAACACAGTATAAAATAAGTATGAAATAAAACGTTACAAATATTTTTTTAATGAAATGGCTAGGCTTCTAAATTAAGTCATAGATTTAAAAAATATCCTTACATACATTGTTTAGTATATTTTTTCTCATAAAATAAGTATTTCATAGATGTTAACTTTTCTAAAAACTTTCATATGAAAAGCCTCGTTATTGTTCTCAAAGGTGAACTAGCTTGCATACATTACCTACGCAAAATGTTTGATAAAAACTAACTTTTAAAAGAAGTTCTATCTCCAAGTTTTAAAGAAATTTTTGATGTATAGTCGCAACAAACTCCGGAGCTTGAAAACATTGCCGAACTTTTGTCATGTTTTTATTCACTTTTCAATTCGCCCAGATTTCTTTGACATTTTTCAAGTCTTTGTGCTCCTTTAAATAAAGCTGTAGATGCTAAAAATAATGTTTAATCTTTTGTTTCATTTTCTTGAGAGCTTACGATAGCTAAATACGTTGTCAGTTATTTTGGCTAAACAAATTCAATTTATTTAAGTTTTTGTTAATAATGCACCTAAACGGATGCCATTTAGGTGCCCATTATATTCTCCTATTCCGTCAATGCTGCCTAAGCACCGAAATATGCACATAGTGTACTTTACGGCATCTTTTTTGTCACCCATTATTGTTCTGGACTATGTCATCTTGACGGGACCTACAGTTTAATTTGAAATCCTAACCACACCCAATGTCACACGGTATACATGACAGGAAACTACTTTTTATATTAGTTAGCTTTGCCTGCCCAGTCTTGCAAACCTGAGCCTACAAGCCCTGACGCACCACATATGAAAAGGTGTTTATTTTTTTAACGAATCTGCATATATATTGTTTAAAAAAAAAAAAATAGATGAGTAGAATTTAAAGACACGATATTAATCAACTAGCAAATATTCTTATCTTTAATTAACGGACAAAAAAAACTTTATGTTTTTTTTAAATTGTTAAAAAAGGGTTCTTTGTTTTATTATATTTAGCTGCACATCTGAAAAACTACAAAAATTCAAATTTTTACTAAACATAATTTAAGGACCACTAACCCTAGAAATTTAAAAGTGCTACCTGCAAAGTGCAGAGGTCTTTCTTTTCCTTTTTTCTAATTTTTAAGAGTCTATTCGCGCCGCGAAAATTGATCCAATTTGGGGTTCGGGGCATAATTTTTTTCCCAAAAAACGGTATAAGTTATCGATAATTTTAAAAAACTATTTGAAAGAACACTTAAATCTAGGTTTGTGTAATATTTTTTAAATTTGATTTAGTTTTTAATATTTTCTTGAGTGAAAGTCACCCAAAATCGGTTATGTTTACATACTTTTTCTTAACTTGACTCATTTAAAAAATCCTTAAAGAGGCATAGATTATTTTCTTACCTTTAAAATTGTATATAATTTATGTCATTTAAATAAAAAATAGTTATCGAAAAACGTTATCTCCTGTAGGCTAACAATCGGAAACAACATTATCGATAATAATTTGAAAAAATCTAAATTAAATATAATATTTTTAATGCGGCTATACTTCTTCGCCCACCGTCTCCGCTTTTTTTCGCCCGACCCCTAAGGTGTAGCGTAAATGCCCTTTTAAGGTTTGTTATAATAGATTCCCAAAAAAATTTGGGAAAACTTTTTTTTTTGCAATTTTTTAATGTGCCTAATAATTTAAAGGTTTTGATATAATTAGACACTTTAAAATAAAAAAAATTTTTTTTGGGCCCACTAATCCTTTTATTCCTTTTTTTCTTAAAATTTTTTTTAGCCATTTGCAAGAAAATGGGGGATACGGGGTTAGGATTAAAATCAGATTATAATATCAGGCCTTAATGGTATACTGAACGTCTATAAAAAGGTTGAAGGTGCAACAAGTTAAGTCGTCATTTCTTCTAATTCAAACATGTCATCAACAAGTTGAAACCCCCCGATATTATTTTGGGGATAACTAATAGTTTAGTTTTATTTAAAAAAAAACAAATTGTTTGTTGCGTTAGAACATTTTTTAACTGAAAAAAAAAAACAGAAGGTAAATAGTGGAAGTGAAATTGTTAAAAAAAATGTTAAAAAAAAAGAAAACTTAAAATTAAAGTAATGGGCACAAACACTTAAAAAAAAAATTTGGGGACTCTATGAAAAATTTTTAGTGGGGGGGGTCATTAAAAACGTTGTCTACATTTACAAATCGAGTCAATAAATAGGGAAGGGGTGTTTACTTAAGATTTTTTAAAATTTTTTTTTAAAAAATCGCTTTTTTTAAATCAAAAAAAATTTGGGGGCCCTTTTACTGGTACTGACAAATTAAATTTCGGGGGGGTTTAATCATTCGGGGTTTTAAAAAGACATTCATACACCTCTTTATGTAAGAGGTGTATGATATGTCTTTACACCCTTAGTTGGGGGGTAAAGATAGCTTTTTTCCTCCTTGATACAATATTAACTATACAAAAAACTATAAAAACTAACAATACAGTCAACCGTGACCCCCCGGGGAAATTACTCCCGACAAAAAGTCGGGGGAGAAATCCCCAGACCCCGGCAAATAAGCCGGGGAAAAACCCCTACCATGTGGTTAATAATAACTATGTTATCCCCCCCCAACTCGTTCAGTAAAAGCCTAAATTTGATTAAGTTTTACCCGGTCATTTCTAAAATACCTTACATCATGCATTTGACATGTTGGGGGGTATAGGTCCGCTAAATGCCCCAATATATTTCCCGTTATAAAATTTTTATATTAAAAACATAAAAAGGTTTTCCCCAAAAATTTTCTAATACATCGTTAAATTGACATGTTTGACAAGCCACATCAAACAGTCCGAATTTTTGAAGATAAAAAAGTTGTAAGTTGCACCAAAATTAATTCACTCACTGAAAAAAACAAGTGGATCTGCAAAATAACAGACAGCGAGGCATCACTGGGGGCCCTTGTAAATCCTAAAGTAACGTCCTTTTTACATGGGAATCCAAAAAAAAAACGGGGAAAATCCTGGAAGAATGCAACAGGGTAACTTTTCCTGTGGGTACCAGGACTTTTGGGGAAAGAAGGCAAAAGGAGACGGGGGAAACCACACCATATTTGAACTAGAACCTCCCTTGGGGGGACCAAACCACAGAACGGGCAAACCAGAAAATGGACCCGAAAAAAAAGAGGAATACGGGGGGGAAACCCCAGAAAAAACAGGAAAAAAACTTCATTGGGGCCCCCCTACAAAAGAGGAAGGAAAATATAATCGGACAAAGGAAAAAAATGATTTCGCAGTAGGGCTCCCCCCAAGGACGATAATCTAAGAATACACCAAAAAACAAGATAGGCTCATATAAGGGGGGCTCAAGTGGAAAAAATGTGTTAGAGGTAAAAAAAAAACCTTCCACATCCTGGAAAAAGTAAGGTTTTTAACCCCAAAAAAAAGGCATTTTTGGGAAAAAGAAAATACCCCCGGAATCTATCAATCAGTCTCGGGATATACAGACTTGTAAAGGAAAAGGGCTAATGAGAGGATTGATATAAAGTTAATAGAAGATTTGGCAAAAAAAGCCCAAGAGGTTTCGTGCCCGGGAGTAAGTCAAGAGGCCCCCACAGTGGTAAAAAAAATGGTGTTGGACGCGAAAAATTTATTGCCATCGATATTCCTAAAATTTGTACTATATTTTGATATGGTTTAAGTAAAGAAATAATAAAATTTATTTTTAATAAATTTTTTTATTACAAAAGTCATGAGGTTCTAAAACCAATAGAAAAGTCAATAATGAATAGGACA
Organism: Listronotus oregonensis; assembly: GCA_019359885.1. NCBI lineage: Eukaryota > Metazoa > Arthropoda > Insecta > Coleoptera > Curculionidae > Listronotus > Listronotus oregonensis. Next base: position 3,068 of record JAHBCN010006302.1, on the reverse strand, counting down.
AATTTAAAATTTTTTAGTTTTTAAAAATTTAAAAAAAATACTAACTAGTGTTAAAAAAAACAAACATTATTTTTTAGTGGAAAAATAAATATATGCCTAAATTACTAAATTTAGTCCGATACATTATTAGATACATTTTCTTCACAGAAATATCAGCTAGGTTCGGGTGTTTCCCCAATAGGCTGACCCCATCTTTGGGGAAGGGAGATTCCTCTTCTTGTAGCTTTTTTTTTCTAAAGCTGTTTTTTAAAAGGGGGGAAGACAATAAAAGCTTTTAAGCTTTTTTTTTTTTCCTCGGGGGAAATTTCCCCCTTTATTAAATTTGGGATGGTATTTGCTTTCTTTTTTTTTTTGTTTCCCGGGGGCCTTTTCCAAAGTTGCCCCATTGGTCCCCCTTACAGTCCTACCTATTAGAGCCCCATGTGGACTGTTTGGGACATGTAGTACCAAGGGAAAGGGTTTTGGGTTTTTTCTAAACAATATTTTTCGAAAAAAATATTATCTATTTAAAAAACCACATGAGAGCGCTCGTAAAATGATTTTAAACCTTTTATTTAAGTCCTCATTTAGACCTGTTATGTCTGCGTTTCAAAAAACCTTTGGGCCCATTTCAATCATTTGTCGCCCCAAAACCCCGGGTTTTTTGACCCATTTTTTTTGGGAAACTCTTAAATTTTTTTTTTCTTCGACAACTTTTTTTTAATAGCTCGGGGCCCGCCATGCTTTAATGGGAAGTCTATAAAAATATGAAGAGGCATTCAAAGCTTTTTTATTGACCCATGCAAAGGAGACATGCCAAATTTAAGGTTAGACTCCTATATCAGCCTGTTACAGTCACTATTAAGGTTATTTATAAGTTTGGGGGTAGCCCCACATATACAGCAAATTTGAAGTCCTTGGTCTGTTGGGGGTGCCAAAAACCCTTTTTTTTATTCAACATGGTCAAGTGAAACCAGACCAAATTTAAAATTTTTTTTCAAGAAATATTGACATGTGTTTGTTAAACTTTAATTTCATCCTAAGCATGCCATCTGTAAAAAAAAATTTAATTAAAAAAAAAAATTTTATCAAATATTTTAGAGGGGTTGTAGGAGAACGCAGTAGAAATAATTTATAATCAATACAGCCCAATAAAAAAAAATTATTGATTAATAAACGTACACTTTATGCTAAAAAAAAATATTAATTTTCTTTGATCTTTTTTATAGTAATATTTTTTTAATGAACCACAACCAGTAATCTTATTACTAAAACGAAAGGTACATACCTTTTTAATTTGTAGTCATAGTTTATGTGGAGTTGTTTAAATAACCGTTCAGAAAAAAAAAATTTTGCCGCACCGCCCTCGCTTAAGTCGCAACTACCAATGTCCTGCCGTTATTGTAATGATTTAAATTAACAAAGGTTATTATAATATTCCTATGTTTCTGTTTAGCTTTAAAAAAAAATTAAAACTTTTTTTAAAACCATAACTATATTTTTTTTTTTTTTTCCTGTATTTTTAAAGAAATGACCACTGTGCGGCTCCCAGAAAAGAAGAAGAAGAAGAATCCACTCACAAAGTTTTAGAGAAAATATTTTTTTAAAAGTTAAAAAAAGAGATCGATACCCATTTATTAATAAACTTCCGTATGTCTACTACCCCTTTTTCACATCTTATTCCTTTTTTAAAAAAATATTGTTTTTATTTATCTACCTTTTTTGCCCCCGTTTGCTCCCCATCAAACTGTTTTTTATAGTTTTTCCCCGACTTCCCAGATTGTAAAATGTTATTCGTAAAAAAATGTGCGGGGGTTTTTAAAAACCTATTTTTTTTATTAAATGAACACAAAAATTTGTTTCTTTTTACCGAAATGTAGGACTAAACCAACATAATCGTTTCAAAGATGTTTTCTTAGAAAATATATTTTTGAAACAAGGAAATAGAACGTACCGCACACCGGCTTTATTTTATATTAAAAAAAAAAAAACACCCCGCCGGGGTTTGCGTTGCTTTCAACCAGGTATGTATTTTGGGGAAATATTATATCTTTTTTCCCTAAGGGAAAAAACAGAGTTTACCCTTAGCCGTATTATGTAAAAAAAAAATTTTTTTTTTTTTTAAAATTTTCCAGGAGAGTGGTTGTAAAAATTTTAATAATTTATTTATTTATTTTTTTTCAATAAATACAGAAGGGGACCGCTTCATTCCCTATTCTTTTAAAATTTGCATACGGGGAAAATTGACCGTTAAATTGGGGTTTTCTTCAAACACCTGAAAATATTTTTTTAAAAAGTTCTTTAAATGTCATACATGGTTTCTGAAGTATTTTTGCCTTCTGAACACGACTCCGTTGTCAGTTTTGCTCCATCATTCTTCAGTCTTCAGCAAAACCTTTAGAAACAAAAAAAAATTTTAAAAAAGGGGTTGAAATGCGACACGTGATTTTCGACATATTTTGCATTTGGAAGATGAATTCTTAGTTATTTTTGTTCCATCGGTCTTTATTAGGTGAAAATTTTGAAAATCTTTAGAAAAAAAAAGAATTTTTTAAAAATGCAGTTTTTCAGGGTCTTTGGGGTTTTATTTACGTGGCTTCTGGGGCCTTTATTTTTAAAGACAGAAAAATGTTTTATTTAAAAAATTTTGATTTTTTCCATATTATCTTTTGAAAAATTTCAGTAAAAAAATATCGAATAAAAAAAAAGGGAAAAAAATGGGCAACTTCAACTTTTTTTAAAGGAACACCCTGTATATTATGCGCTCAATAAAAAAAACTTTTTTTTTTTTTCAAATAAATATACATTAATGATATTTGGGGGAACCATTTTTTTAAATATTTAAGCCAAAATATAAATAAATTGAAAAAAAAAAAATTAGTATCAAAAGTTATGAAAAAAAAAAAAAAATTTTTTAATAAATTTTTTTTCTTATTATATCCTTAACAACGGGGGGCCATTTATAGATACTATTAAATACATAGTAAGAAAGTTTATTGAACGAAAAAAATTTTTTAAAGAAGGAAAGGACTGGGCACGACATGAAAACAAGGTTTTGGGGATTTTTTGCAATACGTAACTGAACGAAG